>SJYQ01003975.1:510332-552508 GCA_006410935.1 Redunca redunca
GAAGAGTTGACTCATTGGAAAAGACTCTGATGCTGGGAGGGATTGGGGGCAGGAGGAGAAGGGG
The DNA here is from genome assembly GCA_006410935.1 of Redunca redunca. Taxonomy (NCBI): domain Eukaryota; kingdom Metazoa; phylum Chordata; class Mammalia; order Artiodactyla; family Bovidae; genus Redunca; species Redunca redunca. Next base: position 510,397 of record SJYQ01003975.1, read on the forward strand.
ACGACAGAGGATGAGATGGCTGGATGGCATCACTGACTCGATGGATGTGAGTCTGAGTGAAGTCCGGGAGTTGGTGATGGACAGGGAGGCCTGGCATGCTGTGATTCATGGGGTCACAAAGAGTCGGACTCAACTGAGCGACTAAACTGAACTGGTATATCTTTACTGTGTAGCACACAGCAGACCACACTGGAATGTTCGTTAAACCCTCTGCCTTTCCCTATTACATAAGAGAAAATTCATCAGTGATTTCTCCCGCTTTTAACACAAAGCCTAGGCCACTGTGCATAATATACACTGGTCTGAATTTCTGTACAAAAACTGCATCTCCCCTTCCCTGTGACAGTCTTCAAATGCATGAAGACAAGGACCTTGATCATTCTTCGTCATCTCTTCTCCGGGTTAGACTCCTAGAATCTTTCACTAATCTATCCTTCACAGGGACCCTGGCTCCCTTTCCATCTTTGTCTCTCTCCCTTGTATATGTTTCCATTCCCCAAGGTCTGACACCTGGGACTCAGTGTCATACTTTCAGAAGATCCCTGCAGGTTCTCAAGAAACGGCACCTAGAGGAAGAAGCGATGGTGATCATGCAACTATTCAGGACTACACTCCCTGCCAGAGCAGGGAGAGGGCCCCTCGGATCAGGCAGTGCCAGGCCCTTAGGGTGAGCAAGCAGCTGTGCCTGTGTGCTCACCTGCTTAGTCATGTCAGGCTATTCTGTGACCCCAGGGACTGTAGCCTGCCAGACTCCTCTCTTCACAGGGTGTTCCAGGCAAGAATACTGGATTGGGTTGCCTGCCATGTCCTCCTGTAGGGGACTTTCCTGACCCAGGGATCAAACCCGGGTCTCCTGCATTGCAGGCAAATTCTTTACTACTCAACCTCCAGGGAAGCCCAGGCCCCTAGATCTACGTCAACAGAAGATGGGCCCTGGGTACACTTGCCACACACTTGGCTTCCTCCAGAGTCCTCGGAGCTGTGAGCTCTGACTTGTGTACTCTACTTGCACAATGGCCAACTTGCAGGTTTTTCTGCATAGATGGGAGGATATTTACACTTTTCTTATAAAATTTTGTCATCTCACACATGCTATTTTGTAAACTGTTTTTTTCATGCAAAACATATACTGTGTACAAATGCTTTTCTAGGTTATTAAAAAAAACATCTAACATAGGGATTCTTGACATAGTGTCACATAGAAATTGGGAAGATTTCTAAAATTGAAAGTTGAAGTGTAATGTGTATGTGCATATATGGCTTTTTATGGGGAGAAGATCTATGGTTCCTGGAAACTCGAAAGGGTCCATGAGCCAAAAATTAAGAACAACCCATCATCATTGCTATTGGACACACAATATTCCACTATACAATTGTGTCATGCTTTATTTTAACACTTGCCTACTGTTGAATATTTAGGCTGTTCCCATCACATCAATGCTATAAGCAAGTCTACCCTGGCTGTTTTTGTGGTTACAGTTGCTCATACCCATTAAGCTCACCTTCAGATGAATCCCAAGAAGAGAATTGTTTGCCTAAAGAACATGGACCCTTTTAAAGCACTTCTCTGGCTCTTATTTGAAGGTTCTAACCTCTGGTTTTTTCAAATTCAACTCTGGGCTATCTCAAGCTCTGCTCTGAAGCTCCCCCAAGGGCAGCATCATCTCACGTTTGCCTTCATCCAACCACCTTCACTCCAGTCAAGTGTCTTCACAGAAAGCCCCTCTGCTTCTCTCAGCTTTGGGTAGCCTCCTTGAAGGCATTTGAGGGGGAGCACTGAACTTTGTCTCAAGAGACTTCTGCTCAAGCTACATCTCCGTCACACACTGTGTAATCTTGGTCAGTTCACTCAGCTCCTCTGTGTGACTGTCAATGATAATCTTTGCCCTAAGATGAAGTGTCCCATCTTACAAGTGAAAACCATTTGGCCCTGACTTGATGTGACTCATTCAAATAATGACCTTCTTTGCACTCAGGACCCTAGAAGAACAGGTGAGGAGTCAGAAATAGAGGCATCCCTGGAATTTCTTGCCATGTCCCCCCTTTCTAGCAGACAGAGGGATAATGAAGAGCTTTACATCTCTGAAGAGGCATTTAAAGATGTGAAATTATGTGAGTGAGTCACACACTTGCAAAGCAATTCAATTCTGTATTAACTGATTGAGAGATTATTTCAAACATTCTCAAAAAGGAGAAAAAACAAAGAATGATGGTTTTTGAACTGAAACCTGAAAGCTTTAGGGAAACATCTCCGTGTGCTCTTTTCCATCTTCTTTTCCACCATGAGTTATATCTGCCAAAGCGCTAAGCAAAAACGATGGGGCGAGCCCTGAGCCACAGGAATGCGTCTGCGGAGACACGTAACTGGGGAGACAGAGGGGAAGTTATGACTCTCTAGGCAGAGTTTCACTTACAATGGTAAAGTGCTAGCCCCACAATATGATCTTCTATAAACACCCTAGGTGTTCCAACATGACAGAGGTATTGCCTTCTTTATGGCTGCCCTAGAGATATAGGCTACAGGTTTGGCTCATGCAATATAGACTCAAATTAGCAATGGCACGAGCAAGGTTATGTGTTAGTTCTCTCTCCAGGGCTAGGATGTTGCCTCCATAATCCCCAGGGCAGCATATTACAGCAACTACTAGAGTCCACTGCCTGTGTTGCTTGGACCCACTTCATACTAGTTCTGGAAACATGCCTTCAGGATTCTAAAAGTTTTATGGAGAAACTACACCCCCAACCACACTGAAATTTGCCTTGGGGCTTTAAGTCATAGTCCTTCCTTGTGCCCCTATGCTAGATTTCCCCTCTTCCCAGCTGGAACATAGTGGCATGACCCATTCACTGGGGAGAAGTCTGAGGCCACAGTCACCTGCCCACCTTAGACTGTGACTGATGCTGTCGTCCATTTACCATCAACAGGGGGTAGAGGAACACCAAAAGAAGGCCAGAGTGGATCCCCGGAGACCAAACATTCCTTCTTGTCGGTACGAAGCACTTTCTCCTCCTCACACTCAGAAATAATTACCCTTTTCAGGATGGTGACTCCACTTCTTGAATGATGTTCTCTTGGGACAAGGAGCCCAAAGCACCCTGGAAACAGTAATAAACCATATTTCCATGGTCTCTCTCCATGTTCCCTTGAAAGTACTCCCTTTTGCTAACCAAAACCTCCCAGAATTCAGATTTTCCATAAGGGATTCATAAATTCCCCAAGTAAGGATACTCTCACTGTCATCCCCCTTGGTTACCAGTCCACATACTCTACCTTTTGAGGACACAGTAACGTACAAAGGTCATCAGTCTCGAGTACACACTGCATCCTGGAAGATGACACACTGTTCTCACACTGATGCCTCAGGCTGTGTCTTCAGCAACCCGTTCCATCACGCTATTAGGCTGTCAGCATCTGGACGGAGTGGAACATGATATGATAAGTGAACCTCCAATGCCTCCTTCACTGTAAAGTGGGTCCTTGGGACTTCCCTGGTGGTCCAGTGGTACGGGTTTGATCCCTGGTTAGTGAACTATGACCCCACATGCCACGGTGCAGCTACGCCTAGGACTGCAACTACTGAGCCCGCAAGCCACAAGTCAAGAGCCTGTGCACTGCAACAAAACAATCTGCGCGACACAGTGGAGGCACTGATTGATCTCCTGTAAATAAAATGGGTCCCCTCGTCTGACACAGTGTCATGTGGGATCCTCTGGCAGTGAACAGTAGTCTTTTAAGCTCCCAGACAGTGATGATATTAGGTCGGGCTCTTCAGGCAAGAAAGGCAAGGCCACACCTCACTCACGTGTCTACTCCTGTCAAAAGGAATCACTGCTCATTCAAAGCGAATCTTCATGGGGCTTATTTCTTACCCCCTAGGAAGAGCGTTTATGTCTTATCAACATGTCTAATGTACCTAACTGTCCTTCCATATATGGTCCAATGATCATGACATCATGAGTATAAGTGTGATATTCTTCCTGCTGTTCAGACAGTTCACGTCTCCTAGAATATATTATGACTGAAGGAAAGAAAGTTAATATAACCCTGGGGCATGACTAACGTAGGCTGTCACATGCTCTAAGTAAATACAAACTGTATATTACTCCCTTTTCTGTTAGAGATGGGAAGAACATATTTTTCATACAAGTGGCCACATGTCACATATTTAAGACTCTATTAACTACCCTATTAAAGATACCATGTCTTGCATAACAGCTGCAGCTGGAGTTCCATCTGGGTTGAGTCTGCAGCAGATTCCTCCAGGGACCTTGTGACTTTTGTAGGGGTCACACTAATGAATTAAAGGAAGTAAAGACAACCAATCCTTTGTGGTTTAGGTCTTGAAGGTGGCCTGATCTCTGTCGCTTCCCACAGCATGCAATATTGTTCTAACAACATAAGGGAAGCTAGAAAACATTTTTAATGAAATGACAATGAACACAACTTATGATAATTTGTGAGAAATAACTGACACAGTGCTTAGGGGTAAAATATCAGATCATTAATTTTTAATCTTTTTGATTCTCTAATGTAAGTATTTAAAGGTAGAACTTCCCTCTACTTTCCAGTTCAACTGCTGTTCTTAAGTTTACTTGGTATTGTCTTTTTGGAACTATGGATTATTTAGAAGTATGTTGTTTAATTCCCAAATATTCAGGAATTACCATTTTGTTACTGATTTCTAATTTATTTCTTCTATCATCAATTAATATACCCTGACAACTGCAGTCCTTTCAGTTTTATTGAGAACTGTTTCATGATTCAGCATACAGACAAGACTATCTTGGTAAATGTGCCGTAAGTTCTTGAAAATAATGTAAATTCTGCTGTCGTGGGTAGAGTGCTCTATAAATGTCATTTATAGAATGTCATAACATCTATAACTGTTATCTATAGGTCAGTTCTGTTGATGCTGTTCGGTTCTTCTACATCTTTAGCAACTTTCTGTCTAAATTTCTGTCAGTCATGGGAAGAGCAAAGCTTCAGTTCAGCTCGTCACTCAGCTGTGTCTGACCTCTTTGCGACCCCATGGACTGCAGCACACTAGCTTTCCATGTTCATCACCAACTCCCAGAGCTTGCTCAAACTCATATCCATTGAGCTGGGAAGCCATCAAAATATCTCATCCTGTTAGCCTCTTCTCCTCGCGCCTTCAATCTTTCCCAGCTTCAGTGTCTTTTCAAATAAGTCAGTTCTTCGCATCAGGTGGCCAAAGTAATGGAGTTTCAGCTTCAGGATCAGTCCTTCCAATGAATATTCAGGGCTGATTTCCTTTAGGATTGATTGGTTTGATCTTGCAGTTTGAGGGACTCTCAAGAGTCTTCTCCAACATCACAGTTCAAAAGCATCAATTCTCTGGTGTTCAACTTTCTTTATAGTCCAAATCTCACATCCATACGTGACTACTGGAAAAAACCATAGCTTTGACTAGATGAACCTTTGTCAGCAAAGTAATGTCTCTGCTTTTTAATGTGCTGTCTAGGTTGGTCATAGCTTTTCTTCCAAGAAGCAAGCATCTTTTAATTTCATCGCTGCAGTCACCATCTGCAGTGATTTTGGAACCCAAAAAAATAAAGTCTGTTACTGTTTCCCCCTCTATTTGCCATGAAGTGATGAGACCAGATGCCATGATCTTGGTTTTCTGACTGTTGAGCTTTAAGCCTACTTTTTTCACTCTTCTCTTTCACTTTCATCAAGAAGCTCTTCAGTTCTTCTTCCCTTTCTGCCAAAAGGGTGGTATCATCTGCGTATCTGAGGTTATTGATATTTCTCCCAGAAATCTTGATTCCAGCCTTTGCTTCATCCAGCCCAGCATTTTGCATAGTATACTCTGCACATAAGTTAAATAAGCAGGGTGACAATATACAGCTTTGATACACTCCTTTCCCGATTTGAAACCAGTTTGTTGTTCCATGTCCAGTTCTAACTGGTCCTTCTTGACCTGCAAACAGATTTCACAGGAGGCAAGTCAGGTGGTCTAGTATTCCCATCCCTTGTCTCAACATTCAGAAAACTAAGATCATGGCATCCAGTCCCATCACTTCATGGCAAGTAGATGGGGAAACAGTGGTTGATTTTATTTTTCTGGGTTCCAAAATCACTGTAGATGGTGATTGCAGCCATGAAATTAAAAGATGCTTACTCCTTAAAAGGAAAATTATGACCAACCTAGACAGCATATTAAAAAGCAGAGACATTACTTTGTCAACAAAGGTCCATCTAGTCAAGGCTATGGTTTTTCCAGTGGTCATGTATGGATGTGAGAGTTGGACTATAAAGAAAGCAGAGTGCCGAAGAATTGATGCTTTTGAACTGTGGTGTTGGAGAAGACTCTTGAGAGTCCCTTGGACTGCAAGGAGATCCAACCAGTCCATCCTAGAGGAGATCAGTCCGGGGTGTTCATTGGAAGGACTGATGTTGAAGCTGAAACTCCAATACTTTGGCCACCTGATGCAAAGAGTTGACTCATTGGGAAAAAACCCTGATGCTGGGAAAGATTGAGGGCAGGAGGAGAAGGGGATGACAGAGGATGAGATGGTTGGATGGCATCGTTGACTCGATGGACATGGGTTTGGGTGGACTCCGGGAGTTGGTGATGGACAGGGAGGCCTGGCATGCTGCGGTTCATGGGGTCGCAAAGAGTTGGACATGACTAGCGACTGAACTGAACTGAACTGAAGAATTTTCCATAGTTTATTGTGGTCCACACAGTTAAAGGCTTTGGCATAGTCAATAAAGCAGAAGTAGATGTTTTTCGGGAACTCTCTTGCTTTTTCGATGATCCAGCGGATGTTGGCAATTTGATCTCTGGCTCCTCTGCCTTTTCTAAATCCAGCTTAAACATCTGGAAGTTCATGGTTCACGTGCTGCTGAAGCCTGGATTGGAGAATTTTGAGCATTACTTTGCTGGCGTGTGAGATGCGTGGAGTTGTATGGTAGTTTGAACATTCTTTGGCATTGCCTTTCTTAGGGATTGGATGAAAACTCACCATTTCCAGTCGTGTGGCCACTGCTGAGTTTTCCAAATTTGCTGGCATATTGAGTGCAGCACAATGGTAAAGTGCAGAGCAATGGTAAAGTCTCCAAATACAATTGTGGATCTATCTAATTCTTCTTTCAGAAATTTCCCCGGCAGCCCAGAGGTTATGATGCCTCACTTCACATGCAGGTGGCATGGGTTCAATCCCTGGTCAGAGATCTAAGACCCCACATCCCAAACAGATATTATAACTACTCCCCCTTTAAATAATTCTTCTTTCAATTTTGTCCATTATATTTTAAGGCTATGTTAATCGGGTACTATTTAGGATTATGTCTTCTTGATAAATTACCTTCTTCCTATAAAACATCCCTTGTTAGTCCTGATACTATTTCTTATTTTGAACTTTATTTTGTCTGATATTAACATAGCCATTTTTCTTTCTCATAATTAGTATGTGTACATCTTTTAAAAAAACATTTACATCTTTTTTCAATACCTTGAATTTTAACTCATCCGCACCTTTACGGGTAAAGTGATTTCCTTATAGGCAGTACACAGTGGGTCTTGCATTTTTATCCAGTCTGACTAACGTCTGCCTTTTCATGGGAATGTTTACCACCTGTATTCAATATAATTAATAATGTGTTTAGATAAATTTACCTTCTTGTTTGTTTTGAATTTGTCCCAAGTGTTCTTTGCTCCCTCTTTTCTCTTTCCCTGTCTTCTTTTGGCTATTTTTGAATATGTGTTATCATTCTATTTTAATTCCACTATTGGCTTATAAGCAATATTTCTTTGTTTAGCAACACTTTGCTATTTGTTCACTAAGTTCACAGTATGCGTCTCTAACTCATTGCAATCTATCTTCAATATATATTCTAATTCACATACAAATTAAAAACCTTGTAATAGTATTCTTCCATTCACCTCTTCACATACTTTGTGCTATTTTATGGTAAAACGTATTTGTACCTAGATTAAAATCCACAGTATATTGGTTTGATTTTGCTTTCATTAATCAATAGTTTTAGAAATTTAATATACTTAAATAAAAATTATTTTATATATACCATTTCTGCAGCTTTTCATTTCTCTCTGTAGATCCAAATTTTCATCATATTCCTTTCATGTAAAGAACTTTATTTTTAATATTTCTTATAATCCAGATTTGTTAACCAAAAATTTACTGGTTTTTTTCCTGAAAAAGTCTTTATTTTCCTTTCAATATTGAAGAATATTTTCTCATATATGTAAATCTAGTTTCACAGTTTCTTTTTTCTTTCAACACCTTAAATTTTTTTTTCTCTTCTTCTGACATGCATAGTCTTTCNCAGTTGCTAAGTCACATCCAACTCTTCGAGACCCCCATGGACTGCAGCACATCAGGCGCCCCTGTCTTTCACTGCCTCCCAGAGCTTGCTCAGATTCATGCCCATTGAATCGGTAACGCTATCGAACCATCTCATCCTCTGCTGTTCTCTTCTCCTTTTGCCTTCAATCTTTCCCAGCATCAGGGTCTTTTCAAATGAGTCAGCTCTTCGCATCAGGTGGCCAAAGTACTGGAGTTTCAGCTTCAGCATCAGTCCCTCCAATGAATATTCAGGATTAATTTCATTTAGGATTGACTGGTTGATCTCCTTGCAGTCCAAGGGACTCTCAAGAGTCTTCTCCACACCACAGCTCGAACGCATCAAGTCTTTGGGACTCAGTCTTCTTTACGGTCCTGCTTTTACATCCATACATGGTTCCTGGAAAAACCATAGCTTTGGCTACACTGACCTTTGTTAGTAAAGTGACACCTCCGCTTCTTAATATGCTGCCTAGGTTTTTCATAGCTTTCCTTCCAAGGAGCAAGTGTCTTTTAATTTCATGGCTGAAGTCACTGTCAACAGTGACTTTGTAGGCCAAGAAAATAAAATCTGCTGCTGTTTCCATTTTTCCCCCTTCTGTTTGCCATGAAGTGATGGGACTGGATGCCATGGTCTTTTTTTTTTTTCTTCTTTAATGTTGAGTCTCAAGGTAGTTTTTTCACTCTCCTCTTTCACCCTCCTCAAGAGGCTCTTCAGTTCCTCTTCGCTTTCTGCCGTTAGAGTGTTATCATCTGCATCTCTGAGGTTGTTGATATTTCTCCTGGCAATCATATATCCTATGAGATAAATGATTTGAAACTGAAACAGGAGAAGGGGCAGGATAAGAGTGACATAGCCCGAGGAAATTATATAAACTGATCAGAACCAAATAGGTCCAAGATGGTGGAAGAGTCATTTTCCTCTAGACCTTGAGCCTCAGTACACACTCACTATAACATATCGGTAAGCTAAATGACATACCCACAGACTCCATGACAGTCAGAAGGAGAAAATCATGCACCTGCCTTTAAAAATATGTCCTGAAAAAACGTCCATACTAATTCCATTTATACCCTGTCAGTCAGAATTTAATAACACTGTCACATTAACTACAAGGAAGTCTGGGAAATGAGGTTTTTGTTCCGGGTTACTGCTTCCAAGTGACTTTTAGACCCTCCATTATTGACAACAGCAGAGGACAGATATTAGGGGACAAACAGCCTTTGTTCTTCCTGGCTCATTCTTTCCTTCAACAAAACTGTCTCGCCGCCAATATAAAAGGCACTAGCGACAGACGGTAACAATGAACATGCAGTTCCTCCCACATGAACTAAGAATGCATATCTTTATTTAATAAACTTTTTCTATTATATTGGAGTATCACAGATTAACAATGTTGAGAACACATATCTTTTATTCCCTGCCTACAGTCTATTTTTCAGCTAGTTTGTGTGATTAGATTTCATTGGTTTAGTTCCTACTAATCACCATTACTAAGCTCCACATAGAACTCAGTACTACATTATGCACCAAGAGAGATCCTTGAGTGTTAGAATGAAAGAAAACCTCAGAGATCGTTTAATCCTTTGTGGTTAAGAAACCTGAGATCCAGAAACAAGGGACTTACCCGAGATCCCTGCTTCAGTCTCTTTGTTGGCAAAAACTCAGATCTCTATCTGCAATCACTACAGAGTTTGTTGGGACTCTGAAATTCAAGAAGTAAAAGCTGAGCTTCCCTCAGGATTCCCCTGCTGTATGAGTCATAGAGAAAACCCCCTGGGGACAGTCAGCAAATAACAAAGCTGCTGCTATAAGAAAGTAGCTTGCTAGGTGCTTGAACTTATCATAATTAAATGGAAATTGATCTCACCTAGACTGCTGAAGTACCTATCATACCAGCATCTGTACATGGAAAGAAACCAGTTAAATGAATGTGCTGGATTTAACTCCCTGATCCCACACTAGCTGCGTGTCCTTGAGCACACGGCTTAGTTCAGTTCAGTCCTTCAGTTGTGTCCAACTCTGCGACCCCATGGACGCAACACGCCAGGCCTCCCTGTCCATCACCAACTCCTGGAGTTTATTTACTCAAACTCATGTTCATTGAGTCAGTGATGCCACCCAACCATCTCATCCTCTGTCATCCCCTTTTCCTCCTGCCCTCAATCTTCCCCAGAATCAGGGTCTTTTCAATGAGTCAGTTCTTTGCATCAGGTGGCCAAAGTATTGGAGTTTCAGATTCAGCATAGATCCTTCCAATGAATATTCAGGACTGATTTCCTTTAGGATGGACTGGTTGGATCTCCTTGCTGTCCAAGGAACCTCAAGAGTCTTCTCCAACACCACAGTTCAAAAGCATCATTTCTTCAGTGCTTAGCTTTCTTTATAGTGCAACTCTCACACCCATACATGACTACTGGAAAAAACATAGCTTTGACTAGACAGACCTTTGTTGGCAAAATAATGTTTTTATTTTTTAATATGCTGTCTAGGTTGGTCATAACTTTTCTTCCAAGGAGCAAGCATCTTTTAATTTCATGGCTGCAATCACCATCTGCAGTGATTTTTGGAGCCCCTCAAAATAAAGGCTGTCATTGTTTCCACTGTTTTCCCATCTATTTGCCATGAAGTGATGGGACCAGATGCCATGATCTTAGTTTTCTGAATGTTAAGTTTTAAGCCAGCTATTTCACTCTCCTTTTTCACTTTCATCAAGAGGCTCTTCAGTTCTTCTTCACTTTCTGCCATAAGGGTGGTGTCATCAGTATATCTGAGGTTATTAATATTTCTCCTGGCAATCTTGATTCCAGCTTGTGCTTCCTCCAGCCCAGGGTTTCTCATGATGTACTCTGCATATAAGTTAATAAGCAGGGTGACAATATACAGCCTTGACGTACTCCTTTTCCTATTTGGAACCAGTCTGTTGTTCCATGTCCAGTTCTAACTGTTGTTTCCTGACCTGCATACAAATTTCTCAAGAGGCAGGTCAGGTGGTCTGGTATTCCCATCTCTTTCAGAATTTTCCACAGTTTGTTGTGATCCACACAGTCAAAGGCCTTGACATAGTCAATAAAGCAGAAATAGATGTTTTTCTGGAACTCTCTTGATTTTTTGATGACTCAGTGGATGTTGGGAATTTGATCTCTGGTTCCTCTGCCTTTTCTAAAACCAACTTGAACATCTGGAAGTTCACAGTTCATGTACTGTTGAAGCCGGGCTTGGAGAATTTTGAGCATTACTTTACTAGCATGTGAGATGAGGGTAATTGTGTGGTAGTTTGAGTATTCTTTAGCAGTGCCATTTCTTTGGGAGTACACATCTTAACTCCACTGAAATTCAAATTTCTTACCTCTCACTTAAGGGTGATCAACCCTATGATATACCACTAAAAGAATCTAGTGAAATACCACAGATAATACCTTGAGCACAGTACCTGGTCCTTGATAAATGAAACTTTTATTCACTTAACTTCATGTATCATTGCTTCCAGGAAAAACTTTTTTTTGCCAAAACGATATTGGATGATTCACAACCTCAACTCTGTTAATGGCGCCCAATTACTTACAGAAGAAAGTCCAAGAGCTCAGCATGCTTTTCAAGGTCTTTCTTAATTTTTTTTTAAGAAGCTTTGGCAAATTCAAGATGGAATTCAAACATAAGTCAACTGACTCCTGTTCTAATAATCCCTGAACAAACAACTATACTAAAATGCACAAAGTTCTACAAGAGAGATTAATATAGAGCCCTGGGGTGGAAGGGGGAGGTTCATTTGTCATGATGGTGTACATCTCAGCCATTCCATTCCAGGGACTGGAACACATTCTAAAAGATTAACTGTGGTCATTTCTAGGTGGCAGAGTTGTGTGTGGGTTTTGATAATTTCATTATTAGTTTGGCATTTTACAATTTTTCAGCAGGGAAACATTTTTCATCAGTGTAATAAAAGTAATATAATAATGATAACAGTATGTCATGTCTCTAACTGAAGGAACTAATGATTGGGGACATCTGATTTTTAGAAATTTAATGACAAGATAATCCCGGTGATCCTTAGGGACATAAGAAAGTATATGTCACCGAAAGGGATCACTGCCAGTTTATTCTGTCTCAAGTCCTAAGGTTGTTTTTCTGTTTCTGAGACTCTGTGGCTACATCTTGAGGCTGGACTTGCAATTGAAGGGAACCCCTCAGCTCTAAAATAAGCAGCCAACAAGAGATTTAGATGTAAAATATATCACAAAATCATGCAAATCAACAAGAAACAGAAAGTTGCCCCAAGAGAAATAAGGTAACAGGATACAAAGAGTCCATTTACAGAAGAGGAAGCCTCAAAAGCTAACAAGCTTGTAAAGAGAGGTTCAAAATCATCAGCAATTAAAGAAATACAAATGACATTTTGAACCTAAGAAAAATTACAGACATTTTGCACTAACAAAAATGATTTAACAAAACTGTGTTAAAAACTTTGTTGGTGAGGATGTGCAGAAACTGGAACTCTACATTGTTGGTTGGAATGCAAAATGGTGCAGCCACGATGGAAAACAAGACGGAGGTCTCTCAAAAAATTAAAAATATAAACTAGCATATGGTCCAGGAGTCCCACTTCTGGGTTTATAACAAAAAGAGTTGAAATCAGGATCTGGGAGAATTATCTGCACTCCCATGTTCAAGGCAACATTATTCACAAAAACTGAGACATGGGGACAACCTAAACATCCACTGAATAGGTAAGGAAAACATGGCATAAGCATACAATAAAATATGATTCAGCATTAACAAAAGAAGGAAATCCTGCCACATATGGTAACATGGACGAACCTGGACTACATCATGCTAAATGAAATAAGCCAATCACAGAAGAACAAATGCTACAGGATCCTGCTTATAAGAAGTATTTAAAACAGTCAAACTTGGGGAATCCCCTGGTTGTCCAATGGTTAGGACTCCTTGCTTTCACTGTCAAGGGTGTGAGTTCAATCCCTGGCTGGGGAACTAAGATAGCATAAGCTGCACGGTGTGGCCAAAAACAAGGCCAGACTCAGAAGCAGATACTAGAATCGTGGTTGCCAGAGGTTGGGGAGAGGGGAAAACAAAGAGCTATTCAGTGGGGATCAAGTTTCAGTTGTGAAGGATGGGTAAGTTCTAGAGCTTTGCTGTACAACACAGTCAACAGTTCTGCTGTTCTTGGTTTTGCTGTTCAGTTAACTAAGTCATGTCTGACTCTTGGTGACCCCATGGACTGCTGCACGCCAGGCTTCCCTGTCCTTTACTAACTCCTGGAGTTTGCTCACACTCATGTCCATTGACTCAGTGAAGCACCCCAACTATCGTATCCTCTGTTACCCCCTTCGTCTTCTTGCCTCAGTCTTTCCCAGCATCAGGGTTATATATTTAAAGATTTGTTAGGAAGGTAGATCCCATATAGTAAGTGTTCTCACAATAATAATAATAATAATAATACAAAGAGGCACAAGGAGGCTTTTGCTGATGAAAGAAAAACAAAAAATAAAACTGAATTAGCAGCAGGACTTCCCTGGTGATTCAGTGGCTAAGACTCCATGCTCCCAATGCAAGGCTCCCAGGTTGGATCCCTGGTCAGGAAACTAGTTCCCACATGTCACAGCTAAGAGTTCACATGCTGCAACTGAAAATCCTACATGCTGCAACTAAGACCCAGCACAGCCAAGTGAATTAAAACAAAGCAAAACAAAAACTGAATTAGCAACAATGTAGGAATGTAACGGCATCATGTCCCAGTGGTGGGTCATCCTGGGAGGCAGACTAACAATACTTACTCCCATTATATCCACACATACCCAGCAATCTCCCTCCAGGGCATAAAGCACAAGAAATTCTCACAAAAGTTCATCAGAGGACATACCCAGAGATGTTTATTGTTGCATTTCTTTTTTGGAGCAAGTGGGAATATGGGATGGAAAATAATTGTGATGCTCACTCCTGAGAGACTGAATAGACAAAAGTACATAAAGACACAGCATGAAATTCCACGAAATATCAGATAGGAGTTCATAGGAATGGCTTGTGTGATTGTTAGCACGCTGATGGATCTTAAAAACATTGCCCTTGATGGGGGGAAAAAAGGGAAAACCAGAATAGATATGCTTATAAAAATCCAAAATGCATGCATATAAAAGAATATGCATTTTGGAGGAATTCACACAAATGAAGAGAGTGACATAAACCCAATAGCATCTCTTTGGCCTCTCCTCCTCCCACACTCCTTGTGTGTCTACACTTTCCATGCCAACAATACTGAATCTCTTGTAGTTCCACAAACTCAGCATGCTGTTTCACTATCGTCTGCCTCTGTATATGCTCCTCCTTCCCCCAACCTGGCCATCTGGTTCACTGATGGATGGGCACACTGAACCTTACTCTCTACTGAATCATCAGAATTTGCAGCTTGCTATTTGGTGCTGCGTAGCTGCTCAGTACATACTGTTGATTTGAACTCAGCTTAGACACCCTCAGTAGAGCTCCTTGCATGTCCTCCTTTCCCAGTCTTCCTGTGTTGAGAGCTACCAGTTGTTGAGTGCCTTCTAAATCCTGACACTATACTACTAAGTAGAAGGCACTCACTTGAAGGTTCAGATCCTTAGAGTTCAGTATGGAAAGAAGACTGAAGTATAAAGGTTCCATGTGTTGATTCCCACTGAATTCACCCCACCATGCATTTTCTAGATAATCTTGCTTCCCATTATACCTGGCATCCATGAGACCATATGTTATGTTAAAGGTCCAGTCACTGTCATTTTATTGGTGTTGTAGGAGAGAACAGGGATAAATGAGTGTGTTCAGTTTATTATCTTTAAGCAAAAGCCACCCATTCTCAAACAATTTAAATAGTTGAGAATGTCTTAGCTTGAGGAAAACAATCAACCTGACAAGATCCATCTCCTATTCTTGTTTTGACACAGCAAATCTTCAGTTATTCAGAGAACACCTTCACATCTCCTTTACACTTTGATTCCTCTCTTCAGGATAAAGACAAACTCCCCTACAGTATTCATTAAAAGTACTGGATTGATTGGTCAAAAAGTATATTTGGGTTTTCCATAAGATGCTATGGAAAAACCCAAATAAACTTTTTGGCCAACCCAATTTTTCATTTGTGTGCAATAGAAACAACAGCCAGCAAACACACAAAAAAAGGTTGAGAGGAGACCAGTGCATTGGAAGGAAGAATACTGAGATAGCTTACAGTTGCCTACTCCATAGGCCAGTAGTTTTCAACACGTGCTCCCAGAGCAGCAGCAGCAGCATACTTGGGAACTTGCTGAACTGCAAATTCTTAAGTCCCACCCTAGACCTACTGGACCAGAAAGTCTGGGGTTTGGGACCCAGCAATCCCATTAACAGAAGGTTCTGAGGGACACTCAAGTCTGGAAACAACTGCTTTAGGATTAGTTATGGCCAAGGGCACAGGGAGATCAAGAACAAATCTGGCCACGGTGTTGCAGGCCATTGTGTTCCCAGAGAAAGACTGATTGTAAATTGGAGTCAATCTCCAAGTTGATATGCAAGTTGATATGAATTATACTTCAACCACCATTCATAAACAGTAGTTCTATGGAAGAGACAGCTAACTTCTAGTTGATTTGTGTTGAAAATGACTTCCATCCATTCACATTTTAGTCTTGTTTTTCACTTGCTTTCTCTACATCCTGTGTCTATCTTAAGAGAGCTGACCCAAGTCTACAGCATTCTCACCACTGGGCATCCATGGTGCTATTAATAATACAGTCTTAAAAAGCAGCTTTGCACTGAAGGTGTGGCTGATAGCCTTCCAAAGAGTTTTGCTCTCAGAAGCTAGTGGTTTAATGTTTTTTTTTTCAGTAAAATAATCTACAGCAAAGGTTTCCCTGGTTGCTCAGTGGTAGAGAATCTGCCTGCCAATGCAAGAAACACAGGTTCGATCCCTGGGTTGGGAAGATCCCCTGGTGAAGGAAATGGCAACCCACTCCATTCTTAGCTGGGAAATCCCATGGACTTCCATGGGAAGCCTGGCAGACTCCAGAGTCCATAGGGTGGCAAAGAGTCAGACACGGCTTAGTGACTAAACAACAATAACAATCTACAACAAAGACAGTGAATCTCTTATCTTTGGTTTGACTTAGTGTGGAGATTCCTTAAAAAGCTGGAAATAGAATGGCCATATGACCCAGCAATCTCACTGCTGGGCATACACACCGAGGAAACCAAAATTGAAAGAGACACATGTACCCCAATGTTCATCACAGCACTGTTTACAATAGCCAGGACATGGAAGCAATCTAGATGTCCATCAGCAGACGAATGGATAAAAAAGCTGTGGTACATATACACAATGGAGTATTACTCAGCCATCAAAAAGAATACATTTGAATCAGTTCTAATGAGGTGGATGAAACTGGAGCCTATTATACAGAGTAAAGTAAGCCAAAAAGAAAAACACCAATACAGTATACTAACACATATATATGGAATTTAGAAAGATGGCAACGATAACCCTGTATGCGAGACAGCAAAAGAGACACAGATGTATAGAACAGTCTTTTGTACTCTGTGGGAGAGGGCGAGGGTGGGATGATTTGGGAGAATGGCATTGAAACATGTACATTATCATATGTGAAATGAATCTATCTCCAGTCCAGGTTCGATGCATGATACAGGATGCTCAGGGCTGGTGCATTGGGATGACCCAGAGGGATGGTATGGGGAGGGAGGTGGGAAGGGGGGTTCAGGATGGAGAACATGTGTACACCTGTGGCAGATTCATGTTGATATATGGCAAAACCAATACAATATTGTAAAGTAATTAGCTTCAAATTAAAATAAAAAAATTATATTTAAAAAAATAATAAATAAATAAATGATGTTGTCTGTGATGTTATCTTTAATTTCTCCTGAATTTTTGAATGCATTAACAACCATGTAGTTTGAAAGGCTGTTATATTTTCCCCACAGTCTGAAAATAATTGATTAAAACTTTTAAACTAATATCAAGACTTAAATGTCATACATTATATTCTTACTGTATTACCTATTTTATTCTCTAAAATAAAGTGTGTTTAAACTGTAAAAAAAGAAAGAAAAAAAAAGAAAATATAGAGGGAGAGACAACCCAAAGAAAAAATTTAATTTTGATTGATAACTGAGTTATTATGATTCAGAAAAGTTTCTAAGAAGTTCCAAGAGGACAGTTTAAAAGTCATATATAAAAAAATCTTTTTGTCATAAGGGCACTGCTTCTCATCCCCAACCCAACTTGCTCAGAGACCCACTAAGATTCTAATATACCAAAGATCCAATATTTTGAAATGAAAATAATGTTTTCAGTTTGAGCGTCTACAGTGGGCCCAAAAATGTGCAAAGCTTTTACATGCATTATGTTGATTCACTTAAAGTTTAACACATTCATCAGTTTTATCCTCCTTTCAAATATGAGGAAGCTAGGTTTCAGAAAGGATGAACAGCTTGACCAAAGCTAGTAGATCAAGTAAATCGATGTTACACAGCTAGTAAATCAAGATTAAACCCATGTCTATCTGCCTGAATCATTCCTGACCTTAACCACCTGCCACACTGGCTCTGTGAACACACAGAGCTATGTTTCAGAGAAACCAGTTCCCAGTTCAGACAGAACTGGGTTACTCTACAAGCTATCCAGAGCTTTACTCTGTCCAGAATACACCTTAATCTCTGCCCACCCACCAAGCAATCTTATCTGCCTAACTAATTATTGCATTTTCTTCAAGACACAGTAATGTATCACCTCCTTTATGAAGCTTTCCCACCACCCCAAATCTGAGTCAGTCACTTAGTTTATTTGTTTACCTGTACATCTCTCCCACAAAACTGTGAGCTCTTAGAACACAAGGTTGGCTTGATCTCCTGCCTCACTACCACCTAGGGCAGGGCTAAACACATAGGGCGTATTTAGTAGTTGTCTGTTGATGGGTGGATAGATGAATGGGAAACCCACTGAAATGCATGATTTTAGTATAGATAGCTCAAGTGTTAATCAGGGAAAAACAAAAGCTATTTATCTAAAAACGTTGGTGCTTAAGCCCAGTAAATCTTGCTGTCACTATTTATTTTATATCTCTGCCCGTTTTGCATGTCTCCTACCACCCCCATTTCTCCTTTCCTTTACTCTCTTCCCTTCCTTTCCCCTCTCCCTCCCTTCCTCTCTGTGTCTCTCTCTTTCTTTTAAATGCCTATAATATAGAGCTGAAATCATTCACGTAATATTTTCATTTGTTATAATATATGATTCAGATATAAATAATGTTCCCCATTCTTAATTTCAAAATAAAGTGGATGGAACATATTTGTAATGTCTAAAAATAAGATCCAAAACAAAAACACCCACAACTCTCTCCCTTGAATTAAATTTTTTTTTTTTCATTTTTTGGTGAGTCAGTGACTATCAATAGGGAAAAAATGATCCAACCCTGTTTGATGGTAGGAACTAATGATTTCAGCATGTACTAAGTACCAGCGATGCATGATTCATAAATAAACAATGATTAATAATATATTAATCATTAATTGTATACTAATAATTAGGCTTCCCTGGTGGCTCAGACAGTAAAAAATTGGTCTGCAATGGTTTGGATCCCTGGGTCGGGAAGATCGTCTGGAGAAGGCTACCTATGTCTACTCATTCCAGTATTCTTGCCTAGAGAACTCCATAGACAGAGGGGCCTGGTGGGCTACAGTTCATGGGGTCACAAAGAGTCGGACACAACTGAGCAACTAGCACAATAACTGATTATATATTAATAATTAATCAAGTGTGAAAGTGTTAGTCGCTCAGTCATTAATTAATCAAATATCCTCCTCTTATTATCTGCAATTAGAGGAAGACCACTGAGGCTCAGAGAGGTTAAGTGACTGTCCCAGTACTACTCAGCAAGGAAAAGAAGGTGAGATTCAAATTCAGGGCACATACTTTCTCAACTCGATTAAACACTTTGTCACGTGAAATCAAAGAAGCCATAATGGTAGGAGAAAGGAAGAGGAAATTCCCCTAGCTAAAAAAACAGACAGGATTAAAAAACACTTTTCAAGGAGAATGAAAAAGGTTACTCGGCCATGGTTTTGTAATCAGGGGTGTACAGCTTGCCTGCTGACACTTCCTATGATTCAGCTCTGCCGTCTTACTCGGCTCTTTACAAAATTAAACCACATTTTAGAAAAGGAAACAATATCAGACTGATAATAATTTCTGTTTAAAATCTGATAATTTAAAACAAAGGTGAAAACCAGTGGAATGACATAGATTTTTATCTCACCTTCTAGTCACAGAAATGTTGACTGTGAAAAAAGTTTGAATTTGAAATTCCAGAAACAAAACTTTCTTTGCTAGCTCTGGAGGTTTCTCATATTGTTTCACAACCTACACTCCCCACGCCCCCACTCTCATGAGTCTGCTTCCTCTTCCTCCATGCCATGAACCCGAAGGCATGCTACAGGGAGGGGCCAGCAGGGAGGGGCCCGGGAGTCCTTCCCTGCATGTGGCACTTCTGACACTCTCTAAATACCACCTCTCTATGATTCTCTCAAGCAGCTCTGGTCTAAGCAAGAAGACAAGGAAACCAGGCAGGATGTTAGCCCCGCTTGGGTTCTGAGAATTGCTACTTGGCCATAGTTTTCTCCGGCTTGAACCATAACAGCAGGCAAGGTGGAAAGTTTTACGTCAGGGCAATTGATGTCCTTGGGGAAGTCAAACAAAGTGGGGTCTGCAGGCGACCTCAGCTCTAGCAAAGGCCAACCCCAAGGTGACCAGCTAAGCGAGGCTGTCAGGCCTGCCCCCATCCAGTCTTGGGATGGGGGAGGAGGGGGGTTGTAGCATCAGTGTTCTCTCACACCTCATTAGCTTCCTATTGGATTTTACCTTCATTCTTAAAAAGTCACATGTCCCATTAAATGTTAGTCTTTTCCAAGAGCAATCCTAAACCTCTACTCTTCTGGGCTGCATCTTGGCAAGTTAGTCTACTATTGTGGTTGAACATGGGCTGTGGATTTAAGAAGATCTGACTTCAAATTCTAGGTCTGTCTATTGACATCTATGTGCTTTTAAGCAACTAGCCATCTTTCTTCATGTCAATCTCTCCTTTGACTTCTCTGCGAGAACACCCTAATCTATGTTTTTATTCCCTACCTTTAATATAACCAACTGCCTTCTAAACACTTCTACTTAGATATTCCTTTATTGCCTTACATATGATGAACTAAAAGCATCTCTTATACTTCCCCATCTCCCCAAAGCCTTTGTACTGTTCTTTCTTTCTGCTAATGAAACCACCAGTCCTTCAGATCCATTTTTAACTTTCCATATTGAATTAGAACAGAAATCTTTTTGATTCTTGCTCCATACAGTTTTCTTCAGTCCAACTCTTCCTTCCTCACAGGTTTGGGTCAGTTTACGACATGTTACTCCCCTATATGTGTACTCCCTTTGAAATAGGAGGGAAAGGGGCAGGGCACAACCTTCAGAAGAATGACGTAGCTATAGGACAGGTCAAAAAACTGTTTAGAACCAACTAGGTTCAAGATGGCAAAACATTTGACTTCCAGTGGATCTTGAGCCTCATTATATGCTCACTGTAATACATGCTAAGTCGCTTCAGTCGTGTCTGACTCTGTGCAACCCCATAGACAGCAGCCCACCAGGCTCCCCTGTCCCTGGGATTCTCCAGGCAAGAACACTGGAGTGGGCTGCCATTTCCTTCTCCAATGCAGGAAAGTGAAAAGTGAAAGTGAAGTCGCTCAGTCATGTCCGACTCTTACGACCCCATGGACTGCAGCCCACCAGGTTCCTCCATCCATGGGATTTTCCAGGCAAGAGTATAGGAGTGGGGTGCCACTGCCTTCTCCGCTATAATACATTACTATCTAAATAACACACCTCCCAGTTCCATGACAGTTCTAAGGCTAACAGTAAAAGGCCAAAAAGTGGACCATGGTCCAATTTTTAGAAATTCCTGCCCCTTCTCTGATATAGTTGGAATAATCCTCCCACTCATTAGCCTATGAAATTACACAGTCTATGAAAATTAACCATGCTATACTTTGGAGTCTCTCACCTTCAGAGACGGCCTACACTCTGTCTTTGGAGTGTGTTTCTCGCTAAAAAAATTCATTTTACCTATGACTTTGTAGAGTCTGAGTTTCTTTAAGTCTTGAGACCAGGTGTATGATCTCAATTAAATGGCCATAAGTTCAAGTCCCAACCTGGGTTTTGGCCAGGTTTGAGTCCTGGCACGTGGGTTCAAGTCTCAATCTAAGTTATACAGTTTCACTTTCAGACCAGCCTTTATTCCACAACCAGAAAAATTCTTTCTGAAATCACCTTGACAAAACTACCCTTCCATCACCACCTTCACCACCATTGAAGAGCCATCAACAAAATTCCAACTGGAAAAGTACATACTCCTAAGCCTGCTACTCAAGGGTCTCCATATCAGGGCTCAATTTTTTCCAGCATCTCCCAGGGCTCCCCACCTAAGGCCTCTTCTCCCATCAAATATTTCACTCATCACATACACACTCCATTCACTAAATATTAGTGGAATGCCCACATTGAGCCAAGTATTAGGGGTCAGTTCAGTCATCTGTTGTCGGGTCTGACTCTTTACAACCCCATGCGCTGCAGCATGACAGGCTTCTCTGTGCATCACCAGCTCCTGGAGGTTGCTCAGACTGATGTACATCGAGCCAGCGATACCATCCAACAGTCTCATCCTCTATCAAGCCCTTCTCTTACTGCCTTCTATCTTTCCCAGCATGAGGGTCTTTTCAGATGAGTCAGTTCTTCGCATCAGGTGGCCAAAGTAATGGAGTTTCAGCTTCAGCATCAGTTCCTTTAGGATTGATTTGTTTGATCTCCTTACAGTCCAAGGGACCCTCAAGAGTCTTCTCCAACACCACAGTTCAAAAGCATCAATTCTTTGGCACTCAGCTTCCTTTATAGTCCAAATCTCATATCCATACATGACTACTGGAAAAGCCATAGCTTTGACTATATGGACCTTTGTTGGCAAAGTAATATCTCTGCTTCTTAATCTGTTGTCTACGTTGGTCATATCTCTTCTTTCAAGGAGCAAGCATCTTTTAATTTCAAGTCTGCAGTCACCATCTGCAGTGATTTTAAAGATCCCCAAAATAAAATCTGTCATTGTTTCCATTGTTTCCCCATCTATTTGCCATGAAGTGATGGGACCAGGTGCCATGATCTTAGCTTTTTGAATACTGAATTTTAAGTCAGCTTTTTCACTCTCCTTTTTCACTTTCATCAAGAGGCTCTTTAGTTCTTCTTCACTTTCTGCCATAAGGGTGGTGTCATCTTGGTATCTGAGATTATTGCTATTTCTCCCAGAAATCTTGATTCCAGCTTGTGCTTCATCCAGCCAAGCATTTCTCATGAGGTACTCTGCATATAAGTTAAATAAGCAGGGTGACAATATACAGCCTTGGCGTACTCCTTTCCCGATTTGGAACCAGTCTGTTGTTCCATGTCCGGTTCTAACTGTTGCTTCTTGATCTGCATACAGATTTTGCAGGAGGCAGGTCAGATGGTCTGGTATTCCCGTTTCTTTAAGAATTTTTCACAACTTGTGATCCACACAGTCAAAGGCTTTGGTATAGTCAATAAAGCAGAAAGAGATGTTTTTTCCAGAACACTCTTGCTTTTTTAATGATCCAGTGGATGTTGGCAATTTGATTTCTGGTTCCCCTGCCTTCCTAACTCCAGCTTGAACATCTGGAAGTCCATGGCTCATGTACTGTTGAAGCCTGGCTTGGAGAATTTTGAGCATTACTTTGCTAGCATGTGAGATAAGTGCAATTGTGCGGTAGTTTGAGCATTCTTTGGCATTGTTTTTCTTTGGGATTGGAATGAAAAGTGACCTTTTCCAGTCCTGTGGTCACTGCTGAGTTTTCCAAAGTTGCTGGCATCTTGAGTGCAGCACTTTCACAGCATCATCTTTTAGGATTTGAAATAGCTCAATTGGAATCCCATAACCTCCACTAGCTTTGTTCGTAGTGATGCCTCCTAAGGCACATTTGACTTCACAGTCCAGGATGTCTGGCTCTAGGAGAGTAATCACACCATCATGATTATCTGGGTCATGAAGATACAGGGAGTAAATAGACAGACACAATCTCTCTGTAGTAGAACAATCTTTATACATGTAAATACAATCTTGATGACAAATTATGAACTCTTGGTTAAGCAGGACAAATTGACCACAGCATTTATATATTTTTCTTCCTCCAATGAAGTAAATAACAACAAGAATAACAAAAACCTGTTTAGAGTATAACAACACATCATAATGAAACTTTGGGAGACAGGTTATAGATAGATGAGCAATGATTGTTAACAGAGTGGGAAAAAAAAACAAACTGTAGCCTTCACAATCTGGAGAGGCATAGTCTGAATGTGATCAGTCATGGACTCTCTAGAATAATTGGCCAATTGAGGCTCTCACAGACCTATCTTCTGCAGAGTCATAAGGCTCCACATCTGGAGACAGAGAGGATTAAACACTTAGGTTCCCCCTTTGCCCTGCGGAGCCTGACAGCCACCCTCTAGGCAGAAGACAGAAGACTGAGTGTCTGGAGAAATTTCTTGAAGACTATCCAGACTCATGAGCATTAGGCCCAGAGCAAAACAGAGATGTGTGGGTCTGAAGATGACTGTGCCAGGGCCCAGTGCTGCAACCTTCCAGAAGTCCATGGAAAACAAGGGTTGGTAGAGAGAGAAGGTGATCGTATACAAACAAGCAGGAATCATACGTGCAATGAGGCTTCTACCAGAAATGCTAGAAGGTGGAAAAGAACTGGAGAAAGCCTTCAGGTTTCTAAGGAAATTGTTCATCTAGAATCCATCACTTAGCTACCTTATCAACAAACATCAGGGGATGCATATATACATTTTCAGGCATATGAAGGCTCAGAAATATTTTCTCCCATACACACCCTCTGTTTTAGGAAGTTACTTGAGAACATCCTCCTGCTCAGCAGAGGAATAACCCAAAAAAGAGGAAGATGTAGAGACCCAAGAAATAAGGGGTCCAAAACAGGAAAGCGAGGAAGGGAAGTTCCAGGAGACCAGCAGAGCAAGACATAAAGAAAACAAGCTGTACAGTCGGCACAGGGTGGAGGGCTTCAGGACACGGGCTGAAAGAAAACTGAAAATGGCATACACTAATGTCCAAAATATATTTACCAATCAGAACAGGGCATTGCAAACTCCAGATCATGGACCAAACTTTGCCTGCCACTTACTTTTGTAAATAAAGTTGCATTGACACACAGCCCCACCCGTTCATTTACATATTGCCCATGACCTCTTCCTCTATAACAGCTGATTGAGCCATTGCAACAGAGATTGTCTAGACTGAAAAGTGTAAAATTTTTACTGTATCAGTTCAGTTCAGTTCAGTCCCTCGGTCGTGTCTGACTCCTTGCAACTCCATGAATCGCAGCACGCCAGGCCTCCCTGTCCATCACCAACTCCCGGAGTTCACACAGACTCATGTCCATCGAGTCAGTGATGCCATCCAGCCATCTCATCCTCTGTCGTCCCCTTCTCCTCTTGCCCCCAGTCCCTCCCAGTATCAGAGTCTTTTCCAATGAGTCAACTCTTGGCATCAGGTGGCCAAAGTATTGGAGTTTTCAGCTTTTCTTCCAAAGAAATCCCAGGGCTGATCTCCTTCAGAATGGACTGGTTGGATCTTTTTGCAGTCCAAGGGACTCTCAGGAGTCTTCTCCAACACCACAGTTCAAAAGCATCAATTCTTCGGTGCTCAGCCTTCTTCACAGTCCAACTCTCACATCCATACATGACCACAGGAAAAACCATAGCCTTGACTTCTTTACTAAGAAGATGTTTGCCAATCCCAGATTTAAAAAGAAAAAAAAATCAATAGACAACAATGTAAGTATATTTCTAGAAATGTTAGAAGTATCTGTCATAAGGAACAACTAAAACAGTTAAAAAGTTATTTGTCTGGTGAGCAGAACACAAGGAAGGGATTAGAAACAGGCATCGCTATTTTCATTATAAACCTTTCAACATTGTTTTCTGCTTTTAACTGTGTATTGTTGTTGTTCAGTCGCTCAGTTGTGGCCATCTCTTTGTGACCCCACGGACTGCAGCATGCCAGGCTTCGCTGTCCTTCACTAACTCCCGAATTTTGCTCAAACTCCTGTCCATTGAGTCGATGATGCCATCCAACCATCTCAACCTCTGTCACCTCCTTCTCTTCCTGCCCTCAATCTTTCCCAATATCAGGGTGTTTTCCAATGAGTCAGCTCTTTGCATCAGGTGGCCAAAATATTGGAGCTTCAGCTTCAGCAACAGTCCTTCCAAAGAGTGTTCAGGATTGATTTCCTTTAGTAAATTTCCCTTAAGGTTGATGTCCTGATTGACCGTTTTGATTTCCTTGCTGTCCAAGGGACTCTCAAGAGTCTTCCAGTACCACAGTTCGAAAGCATCAATTCTTTGGCATTCAGCCTTCTCTGTGGTCCAGCTCTCACATCTACTGGAAAGACCATAGCTTTGACTAGACTGACCTTTGTCAGCAAAGTGATGTCTCTGCTTTTTAATACTCTGTCTAGGTTTGTCATAGTTTTTCTTCCAAGGAACAAGTGTCTTTTAGTTTTATGGCTGCAATCATCGGCCATAGAGATTTTGGAGTGCAAGAAAATAAAGTCTGTCACTGTTTCCATTTTTCCCCATCTATTTGCCATGAAGTGATGGGGCTAGACACTGTGGCCACCTAGAGCCAGACATCCTGGAATGTGAAGTCAAGTGGGCCTTAGAAAGCATCACTACAAACAAAGCTAGTGGAGGTGACAGAATTCCAGTTGAGCTATTTCAAATCCTAAAAGATGATGCTGTGAAAGTGCTACACTCAATATACCAACAAATTTGGAAAACTCAGCAGTGGCCACAGGACTGGAAAAGGTCAGTTTTCATTCCAATCCCAAAGAAAGGCTGTGCTAAAGAATGCTCAAACTACCACACAATTGCACTCATCTCACACACTAGTAAAGTAATGCTCAAAATTCTCCAAGCCAGGCTTCAACAATATGTGAACCGTGTACTTCCAGATGTTCAAGCTGGTTTTAAAAAAGGCAGAGGAACCAGAGATCAAATTCCCAACATCCACTGGATCATGGGAAAAGCAAGAGAGTTCCAGAAAAACATCTATTTCTGCTTTATTGACTATGCCAAAGCCTTTGACTGTGGATCACAATAAACTGTGGAAAATTCTTCAAGAGATGGGAATACCGGACCACCTGACCTGCCTCTTGAGAAATTTGTATGCAGGTCAGGAAGCAAAAGTTAGAACTGGACATGGAACAACAGACTGGTTCCAAATAGGAAAAGGAATATGTCAAGGCTGTATATTGTCACCCTGCTTATTTAACTTATATGCAGAGTACATCATGAAAAACGCTGGGCTGGAGGAAGCACAAGCTGGAATCAAGATTGCTGGGAGAAATATCAATGATCTCAGATATGCAGATGACACCACCCTTATGGCAGAAAGTGAAGAACTAAAAAACTAAAAAACTAAAAAGAAGAGAGTGAAAAAGTTGGCTTAAAGCTCAACATTCAGAAAACAGTGATCATGGCATCTGGTACCATCACTTCATGGGAAATAGATGGGGAAACAGTGGAAACAGTGTCAGACTTTATTATTTTGGGCTCCAAAATCACAGCAGATGGTGACTGCAGCCATGAAATTAAAAGATGCTTACTCCTTGGAAGAAAAGTTATGACCAACCTAGATAGCATACTGAAAAGCAGAGACATTACTTTGTCGACTAAGGTCCGTCTAGTCAGGGCTATGGTTTTTCCTGTGGTCATGTATGGATGTGAGAGTTGGACTGTGAAGAAAGCTGAGCACCAAAGAATTGATGCCTTTGAGCTGTGGTGTTGGAGAAGACTCTTAAGAGTTCCTTGGACTGCAAGGAGATCCAACCAATCCATTCTGAAGGAGATCAGCCCTGGGTGTTCTTCGGAAGGAATGATGCTAAAGCTGAAACTCCAGTACTTTGGCCACCTCATGTGAAGAGTTGACTCATTGGAAAAGACTCTGATGCTGGGAGGGATTGGGGGCAAGAGAAGAAGGGGACAACAGAGGATGAGATGGTTGGAGGGCATCACTGACTCGATGAACATGAGTCTGAGTGAACTCCGGGAGTTGGTGACAGGCAGGGAGGCCTGGCGTACTGCGATTCATGGGGTCGCAAAGAGTCGGACATGACTGAGTGACTGAACTGAACTGAACTGAACTGAACTGATGGGGCCATATGCCATGATCTTAGTTTTTTGAATGTTGAGTTTTAGGCCAGCTTTTTCACTCTCCTCTTTCATATTCATCAAAAGGGTCTTTAGTTCCTCCTCTCTTTCTGCCATTAGGGTGTTATCATCTGCATATCTGAGGTTATATTATTTAATAAAATGACAGTTAACTTTCAAAAACACACAATCTCAAAAATTACAGAAGATAATAGGTGTTATAAAGCCCCAAAACTAGATGTCATGATAAAGAATAATGAAAGAGGATAAACTATACATTTTCATTCATCTTCAGAGAAGTGGGTTCTAAGAAGCTGCACTTTACACTGAGAACTTGCAAGCTAGCCAGCCAGCCAATTTAGGCAAAGGGGACTCCCGGGTAATGGACCAGCATAAGCAAAGGCCCAGGGTAAGATCAAACAGGATGATTTAAAAGACTTGAAGTGGACATGATTGGCTGAGGGTCAAAAATGTTCAGGAACAACTAACAAAGACAGCAAGAAGGAGACCATAAAGCCCCCATGAAGTCTGCAGAGATTGTTGACGCACTGATTGATGATACTATCAATTCATTCATAAGAATGTGTTGCAAGACCATGACGAACACTTGGAGCACATTTCTTCTTTTCATTATTTTTGTATAAAAAAACAGATTCAAATCCACAACCTGATAGAAGGAGCTACTGGGCAGTCAGAAAGTTGAGCCAGACTGTATCTTTTTCCTTCAAGATGATGTGTTAGACTCACCCACAAGGAGTAAGGTGACTTTCCTACGTCCTTGTGGGCTTTGCAAGTGACCAGACTTTCTCCACTAAACTCCTGCTCCTATATCTTCCTATTCCATTCCCTCAATCCCTCCAGGAATTTTGGATGCAAGATTTTCTCTAATCTCTTCTTTGGCTCCTACTTTCCTCTCTTTAATCAAATTCCAGAGTCTTGGGGTTTGCCATCACTTGATTGACTTCTTAAGTGCCCTATTCTCCACCCTCTCAACATTCTGTCCCAAATGTCATGAAACAGATTTGGATTTCCAAGGAAGGACCCAAGAGATGCTTTCTCCATACTGTCATGAGGAAAATGGACCCTGCATGCATCTTCGCAACTTCCGGCAACAAGCTGATGACAGAAAACCAGGACACAAAGCAGACTTCACCACTTTAGGTTGGTGAGGTCCTTCCTCTAAGACCTTATAGGAATAATTCTAAAAAAAACCCCAAACACAGCTACTACACATCTATGGGCATGAGCCTGAACTGTGAAATTCTAAGAGGAGAAATTTCCTTTTTGTACCCTCTATTAATAGAGGATTTTATTAAAGAAATTATGATTAATAATAAGGAAATATGTTATAATTACATTCTGCAATTCATGCCCTTCTGTTAATGTGTACCCAGATTTAAATGTTCTTGTTTACTAGCAATTATTCTCCATGCATTAACTCACCTTCTAAGAATCATCAGGAAGCCTCTACATTATTGCTGCTCACATTTTCTCGAGGTCATTACTAAAGATTAATTACAAATTATTTTTATTGTACAGCACTGAATTAATAATATGTCCTAAACATTAAGTTTGTCTAGTGGTTTGACCTACTTTCTTCAATTTAAGTCTGAATTTGCCAATAAGGAACTCATGATTTGAGCCACAGTCAACTCCTGGTCTTGTTTTTGCTGACTGTATAGAGCTTCTCCATCTTTAGCTGCAAAGAATATAATCAATCTGATTTCAGTGTTGCCCATTTGGTGATGTCCATGTGTAGAGTCTTCTCTTGTGTTGTTGGAAGAGGGTGTTTGCTATGACCAGTGCATTCTCTTCACTAAACTCTATTAGCCTTTGCCCTGCTTCATTCCACATTCCAAGGCCAAATTTGCCTCTTACCCGAGGTGTTTCTTGACTTCCTACTTTTGCATTCCAGTCCGCTATAATGAAAAGGACATCTTTTGGGGGTGTTAGTTCTAAAAGGTCTGTAGGTCTTCATAGAACTATTTAACTTCAGCTTCTTCAGCGTTACTGGTTGGGGCATAGACTTGGATTACTGTGATATTGAATGGTTTGCCTTAGAAAAGAACAGAAATCATTCTGTCAATTTTGAGACTGCATCCAAGTACTGCATTTCAGACTCTTTTGTTGACCATGATGGCTACTCCATTTCTTCTAAGGGATTCCTGTCCACAGTAGTAGATATAATGGTCATCTGAGTTAAATTCACCCATTCCAGTCCTTTTTAGTATGCTGATTCCTAGAATGTCGACATTGACTCTTGCCATCTCTTGTTTGACCACTTCCAATTTGCCTTGATTCATGGACCTGACATCCCAGGTTCCTATGCAATATTGCTCTTTACAGCATCGGACCTTGCTTCTATCACCAGTCACATCTACAGCTGGGTATTGTTTTTGCTTTGGCTCCATCCCTTCATTCTTTCTGGAGTTATTTCTCCACTGANTGATGCGTTTGAACTGTGGTGTTGGAGAAGACTCTTGAGAGTCCCTTGGACTGCAAAGAGATCCAACCAATCCATTCTAAAGGAAATCAGTCCTGGGTGTCCTTTGATAGGACAGATGTTAAAGCTGAAACTCCAGTACTTTGGCCACCTCATGTGAAGAGTTGATTCATTGGAAAAGACTCTGATGCTGGGAGGGGTTGGGGGCAGGAGGAGAAGGGGATGGCAGAGGATGAGATGGTGGATGGCATCACCGACTGTATGAACATGAGTCTGAGTGAACTCCGGGAGTTGGTGATGGACAGGGAGGCCTGGCGTGCTGCAATTCATAGGATCACAAAGAGTTGGACATGACTGAGCAGCTGAACTGAACTGAAACATTAATTTAGTCTGTGGTTCTCAGTCACTTTTCTCAAAACTCCTCAGGTTTTCAAAAACCAAAGACGCCAAAGTGTGTTTGTATGTGTTTATTTATAAATATTCTTTGAAGTAAAACCTGAGGAACTTTAAGAATCTTATTAATTTCTTTTAAAATGCCAACAGTAAATCCCACCCCATACAAATATAAATGATATTTTTTATTTTTTAAAAAAACTGTATGTAAAATAAACGTACTGAGAAGAGTCACATTGGTTTTACATTTTTGCTAATCTCCCTCGTGTCTCGATTAATAGATGTCAGTTGGATTCTCACATCTGTTTCTTCACTGGGATGTGGATAAAACGCATCATGTGGTCTCTGGAACGCTCCACTTACACTGATGAGAAAAAGAGCTGGGAAAGGGCCAAAGTCATCTTGGTATGGTCATGAAAGTAGCTCTGACTTCACAGGCACCTTACTGGCCTCAGTAGTCCTGGACCACATTTTGAGAACTGCTAACTTAATTAAAATTTTAAAAGCAAAATGTATTTATTTATTCAAATGTTAGTGTTTTCACATGAGAGGTTTGTCTTAATATTACCAATCAAGCAAGCAGACGGTATGTTTAAAGCATATTCCACATAAGAAAGTGTTTGTTAGTAAGTAAGGACATTGGCAAATTTGTTTTAAAGCATTTAGATGCATAAGCCATATCTCAGGGTCTGCAGGACTCACTGGGACAGCCAATGGCCAAAGTGATGAGCTGCAAAGAAGGTGCTAGACTTCAGAAGTGGTTCATCCTATTCTCGTGAGCTCTGCTCAGTGCTGTGTGGCAGCCTGGGCAATGCTATGTGGCAGCCTGGATGGAAGGGGAGTTTGAGGGAAGAAGGGATACATGTATATGTATGGCCCAGTCTCTACACGTTTACCTGAAACTCTCACAACATTGTTAATTATCTACATCCCAGTACAAAATAAAAGGTTAAAAAAAGGAAGTAGTTCTCCCTGTTCTTGAATAGTCATTTGTGAGCAATTCATTTGGATCCATCATTCATTCAATAGCTTATCTCAATTCTATTTCATTGTCTAGAATATAGATTCCTATTTAAGGAAGCAGGGTGTCTTATTTGGGTGCCACTTTTGGGGAAAGCACTGACCTAAAACTGGCATCTGCCAAGCAAAATGATAATCAGAGCAAGAATCAGCTGAATAAACATGGATTTACACTTTGCTGAGAGCTGGAGTCAAGGAGGAATAGAGGTCCATGGCAATAAGCAATGCGTATAAAGTCTGAGTTTGTACATTAAGTTGGAATTGGTTCTTTTCTGCCACTTACTAACTGTAGAACCTGGGCAAGTGAGTGAATCTCAGTATCTTCTGTGAACCTCAGTATCTTCATTGGCAAAATGGGGATGACAATGGCAGTCTCCATGGGTTTGAGGGAAGTTCATATAGGATAATATATGGAAAGTACTACCACTGAGCGTTATATTCTAAGAGCTCCAAAAATGGCAGCTGTGATGATGTGGACCATGGTAATGATGATGTTGGCAGCCAGTTGATTCCAGGACCCACAGAGGGGCCTCCAGGCTGAAGCTATAGCCTTCCTCCTCTCCCTGTATTCCAGCCACAAGAGCCATCTTTCAGATCTTCAATTATGCCAGGTTCATCCCCAGCCTCAGTGCTTTCCTAAATGCTATGCCTCTGCTCAGAAGCACTCTGAATCACTCCAAATGCACAGGCACCCAGTCTGTCCTGTATGTTCCACAGCTAAACTCTTCAAGTTTTCCAGAGAATCTGTCAACAACTGGAATAGGTTTTTGGTTTGGTTTGGGGCTTTTTTTTTTTTTTTTGGTCATCCCTACCCAGTCTTCTCAAGGATACAGTTCACACTGACTATCTGCTTGATGCCAGCCAATCAGTTTGCTAAGAAAATGTGCCCCTGAGTTCTCTTTCCCTAGACTGCCTGCAGTTTTGCTTGCTTCTGTTTCCTTCCCCGTCTCTTCCCTCTCTTCTATAAATCCTATTCTGGACCTTTGTTAATTAAAATGACTGATCCCTTTTATCTACAAATAAACACAGTGCTGTTAATCCACCAAGTTTCTCTGCATGATTCTCTGACATTGCTTAGGAAGTGATGGGTTCTAGTAAAATTCTGTAAAGTGCCAAAGTTCACACAGCTTACAGAATAGAGCACTATACCCTCCTTCTCGCCACCAAATTAACAAGCCAAAAATTAGCAACTACAATTCACTTTTGCCATCAAGAATCTTGTTTTATTTCATTGAAGATATCTCACTTCGTTCCAGAATATCAAAAATTAGCATGGAAAAAGGACTGAAAAAATAACACCACATTTTAGGCCATAGCCATCATTTCAAAGATAGAAACAACTGTTGTTAAGTGAAAAAAACTTGATAAATTAATTCAGCAAGGTAGCAGGATACAGAAATCATTTGCATTTTTTACACTAACAATGATATATTAGAAAGGGAATGTTAATAAAAAATAAAGAAAAAAACTTTTTAAAAATTACTTAGGAATAAATCTGACCAAAGAGGTGAAAGTTACATGCGCTGAGAACTATAAAACAATGATGGAGGAAACTGAAGATGATTCAGACATGGAAAGATAAGCCATGATCTTGGATAGGAAGAAACAATATTGTTAAAATGGCCATAATACCAAAGCAATCTACAGATTTAACATGATCCTTATTAAATTTCTCATGACATTTTTCACAGAACTAGAACAGATAATCCTAAAATTTATATGGAACCATAAAAAACACAAAATTGTCAAGGCAATCCTGAGGAAAAGAATAAGGCAGGAGGCATAACCTTCCCAGCCTCAGATAATACTACAAAGCTATAGTAATCAAAGGGACTTCCCGAATGGTTCATCAGTAAAGAATCCACTTGCCAATGCAGGAAACTCAAGTTTGATCCCTGGGTCAGGAAGATCCCCTGGAGAAGGGCATCTAAAGTATCCTTCCCTGTGAAATCCTATGGACAGAGGAGCCTGGTGGGCTATAGTTCATGGGGTCACAAAAGAGTTGGACATGACTTAATGAGAAACTGTGCTGCATAAAATATGAGATGAATAAATTATGTTAACATCATTCAAAAAAAATAAACAACAACAACAACAGTAATCAAAACATTATAGTATTGGCACAAAAATAGACACATGGATCAGTGGAATAGAGCAGAGAGCCCAGAAACATACCCACACACCTGTGGGCAATTAATCTTGGAGGAGGAAAGAATATAAAATGGGAACAAGGTAGTTTCTTCAGCAAGTGATGTTGGGAAAGTCAGCCAGCTGCACGTAAATCAATGAAGTTAGAACACATCCTCACACTGTATACAAAAATAAACTCGAAATGGCTTAAAGACCAAAATATATTACATGTTAAAATTCTTAGAAGAGATGATAGGCAAAACATTCTCTGACATAAGTTGTACCAATGTTTCCTTGGGTCAGTCTCCAAAGGCAATAGAAATAACAGCAAAAATTAACAAGTGGGACATAATCAAACTTACAAACTTTTGTACAGAAAAGGAAGCCACAAAGAAAAGACAACCTACAGAATGAAAGAAATTACTTGCAAATGATGCGACCGACAAAGGTTTAACTTCCAAAATATACAGACAGCTCATACAACTCAACAACTACCAAAAAAACCAAACAACTCCATCAAAAAATGGGCAGAATACCTAAATAGACATTTCTCCAAAGAAGACATACATATGGCCAAGAGGTACACGAAAAGATGGGCAACATCAATAATCATTAGATAAATATAAATCAAAACTACCGTTAGGTATCACCTCATACCAGTCAGAATGGCCATCATTAAAATGTCTATTAATAACACACACTGGAGAGGATGTGGAGAAAAGGGAACCCTCTGACACTGTTGATAAGAATTTAATTTGGTCTTGCCACTGTGTGAAATAGTGTGGAGGATCCTCAGAAGACAAAAAATAGAATTACCATATGACCCAGCAATCCCACTCATAGGCATATACCCAGACGAAACTATAATTTGAAAAAATACGTTCCTACCTATGTTTCTGGCAGCACTATTCACAGTAGCCAAGACATGGAGACAACCTAAAGTCCATTGACAGGTGAGTGGATAAAGAAGAGGCGGTGCATATGTATATAATGGAATACTGCTCAGCCACAAAAAAGAGCTGAATAATGCCACCTGCAGCAACATGCATGCAACTAGAGATTATCACACAAGCCAGATAAAGACAAATACCGTATGAAATCACTTACATATGGAACCTAAAATATGACACAAATGAACATGTCTACAAAGGAGGAACATACTAACAGAGTGCTTGCCAACGGGAAGGAGGTTGAGAGAGGAGCAGACTGGGAGTTTGGAGGTTAGTGTATGCAAACTAATATGCACAATAGAACGGATGGAAAGCAAGGTGCTACTGCACAGCTCAGGGAACTACATTCAACATCCTGGCGTAAACCATAATGGCAAAGAACATAGAAAAGAATGTATTTATATGAATCAATTTGCTGTGATTTCTGAAATTAACAGAATCAATTTGCTGTACAGCAGAAATTAACACAGAATTTTGCAAATCAACTATAAAAAAATTAATAAGACCAAATAAGAGAGAACTGGATCTCTAATCACTGCCTCGCACTTTCCCCCTTGTTCTGCCTTGTTCCGCTTCACTATGTTTCTAAACACAGCTCTAAACTTGCCATTCTTCTCAAAAATGCCCAGTGTCCATTCTATCAGTGTGCACAGCCCCAAATCCCAACTCTTTACCCTGCTGTTTGCATCTTTCTGTGATCTGACTACAGCCCACTTTGCCAAACTCCTTTACTTCCGAATGCCAGAAGTGTTGTTGCTGGTCAGTCGCTAAGTCGTGTCTGACTCTTAGTGACCCCATGGACTGTAGTACATCAGGCCACTCTGTCCTCCAACAATCTCTCAGTTTGCTTAAATTCATGTCCATTGAGTCTGTGATGCTATCTAATGACTCTTCACATCAGGTTGCCAAAGTATTAGAGCTTTGGCCTCAGCATCAGTCCTTCCAATGCATATTCAGGGTTGATTTTCTTTAGGATTGACCACTGTGATCTCCTTGCTGTCCAAAGGACTCTCAAGAGTCTTCTCTAGCACCACAATTCGAAAACATCAGTTCTTCAGTCTTTGGTCTTCTTTATGGCTCAACTCTCATATCTGTACATGACAATTGGAAAAATCATAGCTTTGACTATGGGGACTTTTTCAGCAAAGTGATGTTTCTGTTTTTTAATACACTGTCTAGCTTTGTCATAGCTTGTCCTTCTAAGGAGCGTCTTTTAATTTCATGACAGCAGTCACCATCTGCAGAGATTTTGGAGTCCAAGGAAATAAAATCTGTCACAGCTTCCACTTTTTCACCTTCTATTTGCCATGAAGTGATGGGATTGGATGACATGATCTTTGTTTTTTTGATGTTGAATTTCAAGCCAGCATTTTCACTCTCCTCTTTTACCCTCACCAAGAGGCTCTTCAGTTCCTTTTTACTTTCAGCCATTAGAGTGGTGTCATCTGCATATCTGAGGTTATTGATATTTCTCCTGGCAATCTTGATTCCAACTTGTGATTCATGCAGTCCATTGCAAAACTCTCTTTATGAAAGAAGCAAAGGATTGGTTTACATTCAGACAGAAGTTTCTTCTGTCACTGGTACACATACTAGCTACTTTGAACAGTATTGCCAATACAGTTCTCTTTCCCTGGAATGCCTCCCCATTATCAATATCTAAGATCTATCTATTCTTTAAAGCCCCACTCAAATGCTACCATCCCCAGGAAGTCTTCTCTATTCATCTCCACTGTCACTGGTGCGCCCTCTTACACTACCTAAATCATGTCTTCTTATTATCATTCTGTATGTACATATTCTGGGTTTCCTCGGTGGCCCAGTGGTAAAGAGTCTGTCTGCAAGGCAGGAGCCATAGGAGACACAGGTTCAATTCCTGGGTTGAGAAGAACCCCTGGAAGAGGAAACGGCAACCCACTCCAATATTCTTGCCTGGAGAATCCCATGGACAGAGGAGCCTGGCTGGCTACAGTCCATGGGGTTGTAGAGAGTCAGACACAACTGAAGCGACTCAGCATACACTCACGAACATGTACATATTCTAACTCTGCCAGTATTCCCAGTCCTCTTCCTACCTGATGGAAGGGCTATGTCTTTATGCCTCTACACCTGCCTCCCTCACCCCCACCCTCTGCACAGGTCCTGGCATACAGTTAGTGTTAGTGTCAACTAATGGCCTCAAGCAAACTAACAGACAAGTATCTCATATCTGATCCTGACATATCTGATCCCTGACTAAACTCCATCAATGACTTCCGCTGCACTCAGATTAAACCCAAACTCCCTAATAGCAGCTATAAACCACGAGTGATTGTCCCTGTTCACTTCTTCAGCCTCATCTGGTGCTTCCTTCCCTTTGCCTTACATGTGTGTCTCTCCCTGATAAGTCCCTTGAGCATATAAAACTCTGTCTGGTCTCAGGGCTTTCACACATACTCTTCCCTCTTCTAAAACCCACTTCCTCCCATTAATTTCCTAGTCCACAATTTTTGGCACTTCAGGTTTCCACTTAAAAGCCACATCCTCAAAAAAACCCTCTTGGATACCTATCAGTCTGGACCCTGGCAGGAAGCAGGTGTCACAAGTTAAGGCAGCTAAAAAGGTGATAGAGGGGCTCTATACAGAGTCCCTTGGCCTGCAAGGAAATCAAACCAGTCATTCCTAAAGGAAATCAATCCTGAATATTGATTAGAAGGACTGATGGTGAAGCTGAAGCTCCAATACTTTGGCCACCTGATGCAAAGAATCAACTTATTGGAAAAGACCCTGATGCTGGGAAAGATTGAAGGCAGGAGGAGAAGGGGACAACCGAGGATGAGATGGTTGGATGGCATCACTGACTTCATGGACATGAGTTTGAGCATGCCCAGGAGATGGTGAAGGACAGGGAAGCCTGGCACGCTGTAGTGCATGGAGTCGCAGAGTCAAACACAACTGAGAGACTGAACAACAATCCAGAGGTCTGGACTGGCTTTATGGACACCAACAGGAGGGGTCCATTACCTCTCTCAGGCCTGATGCAGGAAGGGAGGATGTACCAGAACCTGGAGAGAGTAGGTAAGAGAAGGTTACCTTAAAGTTTTGGTGGCCCTCTGTAGAGGGCCACAACTAAGCAGGGGGATCTGTAGAGAAAGCAACTAAGGAAGTAAATACCCCAGCTTCATTCTTCTCCCACCATGCAAATAGCCAGTCTCCCACTGGGAGCAAAGGAGACTTAAAGGCAGTCCCTGAAGGCCATCCTCCCCAGAAGGATGAAGAAAGGTGGGGAAGAGGATGGCAGAGATGAGCAGAAACTAACCAGCATGCCATCCATTCTCAGGCAGACCCTCCTAGTTTATTCTGCCTCATAGAAATACATTCTCTTCCTTTTTAGTGTTTGATACAATTTTCACTTTCATATCTTTTTGCTGAATGTCTATCAGCACTTTCAGATGGTAAACTCCATGGCCACGGAAATCCCATGTGCCCACTGCAGCACTCTCAGAATCTAACATATAGGAGGTACTGAGTAAAGACTTGCTAGTGAATGTGTGAATGCATTCATCAGCCAGGGACACAGTAGCACATACAATTACGCACGTACACATTTCAATTTCAAAGGGAGAAACCTTCTTTACAGAATTAAGAAATGCCAGGAAATTTCACATCAAAGTCAATTCGATGAAAACAAAATGCTGCCTAGCATAGAAAAATCACTCTAACTTCAAAAAGAGCTGATCATTTTCTAAGAAGAGAAGAAAAAATGTCCTTCCTATTAACTTGCTGTGAAAACAAGCTGAGGCAGACTAGATAAGCTATCGCTGTATTATTCAAAATTGTTATCGCCCCCAATCCACATTGCAGATTGAAATAAGGTCAAGTGGAAGAATTCCTCCCTGCAACCCTTTCTTCTCGATAAAACTCAGTAGTTCCCATATCCAGCTTAATAGCTTCAAAAGAAGGTAAGTGGTCGCAAACCCTAAAGTCCCTCCTCCCGGCCTAAGGGTTTTCTGCATCTTCCAAAAGCCTCAATTTCTCTGAGCTCTTGCTGTCCCATTCTGAAGAACACAGACAAAACTTTTAAATGGAGTTCTATATATTACCTGGTAAGTGTATTTTATTGATAGTTGAATCTGATACCAAAACACAAATGTTCACATTTGCTTCTCTCCCCTATCCCTCAACACATTCACACTTGGATGAGAAGAGGAGAGGTCTTTTTCCTGATAACATTTTACACAATATGATTCCAAACACTTCATCTTTCTCTCAACTCCTCAAATGACTCATGTGCCTATTCTCTGCAACCACAAGACTCTTATGTTCGGGGCCCCTTTTACTGGAAGATGCACCCCTCTTTTCTCCAACTTGTTCTGTAAAAAACAGGCTAAAGTTAACACCTGAATCCTAAATTGGTTGGAGGAAGAATCAAGGCAGTAAGATAACTGATATCATACATGTAAGGCACGTACAATAGCTCCTGACACACAGTAAAAGCTCAAGAAGTATTATCATCATCATTAATGATTACTTCCAAATTATCCTTCAGATCTGTAATCATATATCACTTGCTCCAGGAAGATTTTATGTCCCCTAAACAAGATCAAGTGACCCAAGCACGCCCATTCATGTAACTGGGTAACTTTCTCTCACTGCACTAACTACAATCCATATGATCCAAATATCGTTAACTCTTGAACAACAGGAAGGGTTAGAGGTGCCAATCCAATGTGCAGTTGAAAATCCGAGTACAGCTTGCGGTGCACCCTCTAGAATCCAGTTCCTCCATATCTGCTGTTCTGCATCCTCAGAGTCAACCAACCAGAAACCATGTAGCACTGTAGTATTTAAAAATCTGCCTGTAAGTGGACCATGCATTTCAAAGCTGAGGTTTTCAAAGGTCAACTGTCATCACAAAACAATGTATGTGCTCTAAATAGGCAAAAAAATTCTGTGAGGATTTGAGCAGCAAGTGAATTTGTTGTTAATCACCACTGTATTCCTAGTTTCTAGGCAAACTGTTTCACATTTAGTGGTCAAAAGACATGTTAAAGGAAAAGATGAACCGACAAGCTCGCCTCCTCTGTGGCACAGTAATCACCACTCCTTTCCTTACACTTTTTCACATTCATTATTTCAAGAGCTCTAAAAGTAAGTATTTGAGGAAGTTGATGCATTGAGAAGCCACATGACCAGAGATCCCAGTTCCCAGAGTCTCAAGTGGGCCAGAACCCAAATATCTCTATTTCTAACCATATAGAGTCCTGGGTCTTGGCAGAAGGTCTCTGTTATGGACTGACTGTTTGTTGTGTTGCTGTTTAGTGATTAAGTCTCTGTCCAGCTCTTTTGCTACCTCATGAATCTTAGCCTGCCAGGCTCCTCTGTCCATGGGATTTCCCAGGCAATAATACTGGAATGGATTGCCATTTCCTTCTCCAGGGGATCTTCCTGGACTAGGGATTGAACCTGTGTCTCCTGCATTGGCAGGTGGATTCTTTACCACTGAGCCACCTGGGAAGCCCTGGACTGAATGTTTATGTCCTCCCAAAAGGCATATGTTGAAGTCCTAACCCTAAGTGTGATACTATTAGGAGATGGGAACTTTGGAGATAATTAGATTGAGGTGAGATTATGTGGGCAGGTTCCTTATGACGGGATTAGTGATCTTTTAAGATGAGAACAGAGGGTTTTCTCTTTCTCTCTGCCGTGGGAGGCACAGTAAAAAAGCAGCCATCTGCAGTACAGGAAGGGTGCTCTCATCAGAACCAGCCTTGGTGGCACCCTGATTTTGGACTTCCCAGTCTCCAGAGATGTAAGAAACAGATGCCTGGTGTTTAAGCCTCGTAGTGTGTGGTGGTTTGTTTTAGCAGCCGGAGCAGACTAATACAGTCCTCTATGGTGAGCAGGAGTGGCAATGGGGGATACCATGCTATACTCATGAGGCCTTCGGTCTCATTTATATAGTTTCCTGTGCAATTGTTAACACCAACTGTTAAAGCATAGTTCTGAGAGAGTGTGTGAAAAGGCTTTTTGTTCGCCACTCTACTTCCTGTACACACAGAAAGGCTACATTTTTCAGCCTCCCCTGTATTAGACTGTGGTCCTATGACTGAGTTCTGACCGACAGAATTGCAGGCAGCGGTGGCATAAGTCACTCCCTGGCCTGACCCATCAATATCCCATGTGCAGTCTTCCAGTGCTTGGAGGCCATGAGGGCCATCTGTCACTCATAAGACTTCACATAAGTGAGAAATTTTGATTTTATTAAATTCCTGACAGTTTGGGGCTAACTTGTTCCTGCTGCATATTCCAGTAGTATCCTGCTAATACAGAGAGGCAGAGTAGAACAATAGGAAAAGAAATGAAGGCAACAAGAGTTTGAGGCCCACTCCACCCTTAGCTTATGAGATGACATGGGAAATTCACCTGTTTAGCTCTGCATTTTCTCAAACACGAACAGATTACCATGGATGGCCCTTGACTTTGCATATTACCTGGAAGCTGAACTCAGCATTTCATTAAATTCCTCTCTCCCACACACACACACACAGCTCCAAAAGCAATGCTTAACCATACTGCTTTATTGACAAATCTGTTGGCTGATCACAAAATGGATTATATCTAGAGAGACCATATGTATTGGGGTTTAGTTAGGACAGTGCTCCTTTAGACCTATTGTCCCACTGTATTTCAGTGAAATTAATACTAGAAGAACCCCCTTTTCCTCGTAGGCTTCCTGGTTTAAACAATGCATTGCAGGGTAAGCTGGTTATATCTCACACAATATAAAGCAACACTTACCAGACATCTCTCTGTTCAAACTTTTATTCTCCTTTCACCTTGAGACTCCACCATCTTCCACCCCACCCCCAAAATCTTCCCTGGGGTCCTTTGCTGAACCCTCTGTCCCCAGCCCAGTAGCTAAGAAGGAGCTCAGAGAAATATGCCAACTCGTACCTCCTCACCATATTTCATCGCTTCAAACTAGCCACATGGCTCCACTCTCTCTGTAAGGGCAATAGACTGTCACAGACTTCATGATGATCTTCAGAGGCAGAAACAATTTGGGGAGCGTGAGCAAACGTTTAACAAAATGCCTTTGTTTTCTCCACAGGAAAGTGACTACACATTAACCTCAAAGCACTATTCCCCAATGAAGGTGGAATGACACTGTGAATGGGAAAAATGATCTTTAAATGATAAACCGCCTCTAGACTGGGGCAGCTGTGAACGAACTATGAATACCTGGTGGAAAGGCATAGATTTAGGCTTCTCACCATGTGGGACTTGGAAGCTGTACGTACAGACACTGGTTCCGGTGGAGCTTTGGGCTTTTATTTTTTTTTTTTATTTTAATAAATTTATTAAAATTAGAAACACAAAATATCAACAGTTTTTCACGAAACATCTTACAAATCATCCTATGCATGTGATTATTAACACTGATATGCAGATTGTTTTATATGGTACCTGGTCTTATATATTATATATCAGGAAATTAAAATGTTGAGTTCCTTCTTTTTTTTTTTTTTTTTTTT
>SJYQ01003975.1:552541-600906 GCA_006410935.1 Redunca redunca
TTTTTTAAATTTTTATTTTAACTTTAGTTTACTTTACATTACTGTATTGGTTTTGCCGAACATTGACATGAATTCACCACGAGTGTACAAGCGTTCCCAACCAGAGCGGCCCCGATACCCAACTGTGCAGTCATTACGGGGCCAACACTGGTGTTGCTGGGGAGCTGCCATGAAGACTTAGTGAAGAGACACACTTGGTGCTGCCTCTCAGCCTGCTGTATTTCCTCTGCTATACTCTAGGTGAGGCATGTCTCTGTGGTTGTGTAGATCCGGTTATTTATCCTTGCTATGCAAAGCATGGCTCTTGGAGAGATCGCATCAACATTACCCAGAACTTGTTAAGAGTCAGCCCCAGTCCAGATCTCCTGAATTAGAATCTGCATTTTAACAAAATCCTCCAGCAATTCCTATGCATAATTAAAGTTTGAGAAGCAGTAGCACAGATGAGCCCAGGACTAGAACCAGTGGTCACGTAGCACGGTCATAACCAATTGCTGCCACTCCTAAGAAGCTCTTATACATTCCCAGATCAAATCAATATCCATGCATATTTTCCCCTCGTTGTTTCTACTTTTTATTTGTAATTCTTTAATCA
The DNA here is from genome assembly GCA_006410935.1 of Redunca redunca. Lineage (NCBI taxonomy): Eukaryota > Metazoa > Chordata > Mammalia > Artiodactyla > Bovidae > Redunca > Redunca redunca. The sequence goes on from SJYQ01003975.1 coordinate 553,137, forward strand.
CAACATTATGATGTTTTCCAGATAACCCTATAAGAACAATGAGGTCCTTTTATTTTAACCTAATTAATGAAGTAACTCTTTGCCCAATGCAACAGGGACTACAGTTTCCACAGTGTTTTAAATGTATCCAATTTGGAGCTTTATTATCTCTCCCCAAAAGTGCTTATCAAGTTCCATCACTTCAAAGAAGAAAAAGAGGAAAGAAAGGCAAAGCCATATGGCCTCTGGGGTACAGGTCTCTCTGGTCCCATGAAAATCCAGGAGAGCTGGGCTGATTTTGCTCAGTCTGGATGTTTCAACGGGCATTCACAGGGAAATCAAAGGCAGGACCTCACAGGAGGAGCTTACCATTAAGTACACCTTGCCAAGCCATACCTGGGTATCAGTCCTTTAAGGGTAGGGCATCTTCTAAAGTTTTGCCAAACTGGCAGATGAGTCTCTCGTACCTATGGTGTGTGTGCGTGTTAAGTCACTTTAGTCATGTCTGATTCTTTGTGACCCTATGGTCTGTAGCTTGCCAGGCTCCTCTGTCCATGGAATTCTCCAGGCAAGAATACTGGAGTGCATTGCCATGCCCTCCTCCAAAGGATTTTTTCCGTCCCAGGGATTGGACCAGAGTCCCTTATGTCTCCTGCACTGGCAGGCAGATTTTTTACCACGAGTGTCACCTGGGAAGCCCCCTTATACTGATGTACTGTGCTTTCTCAGTTCCTACAGAAGATTTTCAGCTTGTCCAGCTATTTGTCAGTTACTGCCTACATTTCTTGACCCAAAGGACAGAATGGGATATCCCAGAAAGCAACTTTACAAGTCAGGAAGGAAAGGGCACATAGCAGATGCTAACCACCTTGTAGGCTGGTTTCAGAGGGAGAAACTTAATTTTATTTTTTATATATTCCACATTCCCTGGAAAGAGGTAGTGAAAGATAGTATGATATTCAGACAAGAAAATAACGTATTTCCTATGACCTATGGGAAACTACACACATTTAAAAAGCAAACAACAGTATAATATATATTTAATACAATCCCAAGTACTGCTAGTGATCTCCTTATGGATGTGGATTATAGGTTGTTTCCAGTATCTTCTTTACAAAAAGCAATACATATTCATTATAAACAATTAGGGACCAACAAAAAGACACGCAACATGAAAATAAAAGAGATAAATATGCTTGGTTAAACTGCAGCTGGGAAGTTAAACCAAGAAGGGCACAAGGACAGATGAGAAAAGAAAGGGAAAGAGTTTGGGAGGAAACTCTTTGGTGATGGACGATGGGGGACGATGGAGGAAGAGTTCTGTTGCCTGAATATGCACCCAGTGGTGTATTTCACTAAATTAGCATCTAACACTTCAAGTCAACAGAAGAAAAGTTCAGATCTTTCCAACAAATGTAAACCAAGTACCCGCTGTGTACCAGGAGGTGTTCTAAGGTGTTTTTAAACACAAGATCTATCTTTTAACTACCCTAAAAGTGACAATGATTGTTGTCATATTACCAACAAAAACAGCTGAGACTTGGGGTGACTAAGTAGGCTCCCTCTCAAAAATCACAAGCATCTTACTGCAAGTGCTCAACAGATGTTCATTTTTGAGTAGAAGGAAGGGGAAGGGATTTGAAGTCGGGCCTGTGTTTTCAGGACACCTCTCTGAGCCCTCTCCAAACATCTGTGCTCCTCTGCAGCTTCACTGTCAACGCCTTTCCCGGAGAGTGCTCCACTACCCACTTTTCTATTTTTTCACACCCTTATCGCCCCACTTCCTGGATTATGCCCTGTGCAAACACTCATGTTTTGGCATTTTTCATCTGCCAATACCCTCTTTCTTTGCACAACTGAAAAGTTGGTGTTAAGAAGTTAGATTCAGTTGGGACTTCTTTGCTCTCCTTTCTAGTAAAAATAACAGCCACAAAAAAATGGATTGGTGCATTCTGCTGTGGTCCACATCTTTTCTCCTTTGCTAGGCCCTTTACAACTAAAAGTATGCAGCACCTCACCAGTTAAAGCGCCTATTTAATTTGAATTGTTTATTCCAGGGATAAATCGATTTTTACTTCAAAACAAAGACCAATTGAGCTTCAGATTTCGTAGAAACTGAAAAAAAAAAAAAGTTAGCTCACTTTAAAGAGAAAAGAAAAGGTCATTTCCTGGTTTTGTTACATCAGGAAACAACACTTTGGGACATCTTTCAGTGTCAATCTCCACCCTCAGTGAAGTCCGAAAATCTAACACCATCAGAGAATAGGGGCTGGACTTTACATGAAAAAAGTTTGAATATCTCAGAAACAAGGCATTCTTCTCTTCAAAAGAACAGATCCTGACCTTCTGAAAAGTTTCCAGACTTCTGCTGCTCCCTCTCCACACTTTCTCTTTCTCCTTTCCTCCAAATAACATGTTCATCTGATTGTTCATTCACCGAGTACATTCCAAGAACACCCTAATGTCCTTTGACATCTCTGTCAGAGTTTCTCTCTGCTTCCATTTCGAGACACATATGCTTAGAAGCAAGGACTGGGGTAAGGAGAGAGACAGGAATTTGGAAGACGGAAGGCAACAAGAACTGGGGAGGGGACCAGGCCTGGGATCTCTTCTCTGGGACACGGTCATGTTTAGAACTCATTTAAGAAAAAATGGTGTTTTTCACCAATATTATGTATTTTAAATAGGTTGGGTAGGTAAATTAAATAGATGAAGCATTTATTGGGTGCCTGCTAGCTGCGGACACGTGTAAGTCATCTCCTGCAGGGACATGCTGTGCTCTCAAGGTGATGACCGTCCCTCTAGGGGAAGGAAGCCCTCGGTAGCTTCCTAGAGTGCTCAGATGCTCAGTCGTGTCCAACTCTTTGTGACCGTTTTGGACTGTAGCCTGCCAGTCTACTGTGCCCACGGAACTTTTCAGGCAAGAATACTGGAGCTGGATGCCATTTCCTCCTCCCGGGATCTTCCCGACCCAGGGATCTAACTCGCATCTCCTTGTGTCTCCTGCACTGCAGGCAGATTATTTACCCGCTGAGCCATCAGGGAAGCCCAGCTCCCTAGACTACAGGCAATATAATCACACAGTGCTTACAGCAACTTGCTCTGCCATCAGGCAGGCCTGTGTCAGAATGCCAGCTCCAAGTCTAAGCTTCCTTATCTGCCAAATGGGAATAACAGCATTTATGGGATAGTTGTAATAACGAATATATGACATTATCAATGTAATGTACTTGGCATACAGTATGAACTCATTAAGTGTAAGTGGTGGTTGTAATCATCAAATAATTACTCTCATCATTATTGCTTGGAGATATAAGTGTGCTATGAAGTCCTACAGAGAAAAGAGGGATATATTAATATTTCCTACTAGAAGTTGGGAGTGGAAGCTCAGAGAAGAGGTAACATTTGAACAGCAACTTAAAAAAAAAAAAAGTTGAATTGTTGGAGCAAGAGATATAAGACAGGGAATTTGATGTTGAAGTGAGGATGCTGCCTGCAGAGAAATGGATTCAGGGGAGAGATTAGCAGGTCAGGGGATCAGCATAAACTGTACCTGGAGTGGTGGGAAGGTTTATGTGGGATCAGAGGTTGAAAATGAAACTTAGGGGAAGGCCAGGGAAGCCTTGCAAAGGAAACACAACCAGGCTTCCACAGGCCAAGAAGGAAACTGGAAAAGAAAGGCAATAAGACAACCTAGAGTTTGGGTTTACCCATCGTAAATTGAAAGTAATTTTTATAATTTGAAAATTGAAAATGTATTTAATACACCTAACCTGCCAAGAATCATAGCTTAGACAAGCCTACCTTAAATGTGCTTGAACTCTTACATTAGCCTATAGTTGGACAAAATCACCTGACACAGAGCCTATTTTATAATAAGTGCTGAGTATCTCATGTCATTTATTGAAAACTACCCTGAAAGTACAGAACAGAATTGTCATTTCCCCTGCTGATCTTGTGGCCGCCTGGGAGCTGCCGCCACCACTGCCCAGCATCAGGACAAAGTATCATATCTGTGTTGCTAGCCCGAGAAAAGGTCAAAATCCAAAACTCAAAGGGAGGTTTCTACTAAATTCATATTACTTTCACATCATCATCAAGTCAAAAAATTGTCAGTTGAATTATCCTAAGTCAGAGAGTGTATATTTCAAAGCGCCTATACAAGCAGCAAAGGGTCCACGTCTCCGTTTGAACTCATCTGCTTTTTACAATCAGAGTTCTGCAACCCAGTGTGCTTTCTTTCTTCTTTGCCCTGGTTACCAGGAAGCTCGGGCGTAAGTGTGTTGTGCTCAATGACAATGTCATCAGCCAGGATTCCTTAATCCATTCACTTTACACTCTACCTTCATATCTTGGCTCCTACTATTTGCCTTGTTGTAATGGCTTCAGTTCTTACATATTTGTGCATTTATTTCAAGTTGCCTCAAACCCTTTTTAAAGTAGGCAGAAGTAACGTGTGTATTCTTGTATACATGTATACTATCTAGTGTTTATAAACACACACATGTGGATATATCCAATACTGAAAGTATATCTATCTATGTATTTCCTAGATGTTTTCTGCCACACCTCACTCTCAGTTCTTATGCAAGCATGACTTAATAATGTAAACATAAGTGAAGATTTTATAGAGGAGTCTTGGGAAACACATTTCTATTCCTTTCTCCAGATCCTTTCTTTGGTTATTCTGCCCTGAGCTTAATACACTAAACCAGGGATCACTAAACTTTTCCAGTGAAGCGCTAGATAGCAATAATTTAGACTTTATGGGCCCTGAGATCTCTGTTACAGCTACTTAATTGTGCCATTACAATGCAAACAGAGCCACAGATGGTACATAAACAAACATGCACAACTGTTTTAATAAAACTGCATTTGTTAGAATAGGTGGTGGGTTGAAACTGGCCAGTGACCGCAGTTTGCTGACCCTGCCCTAAACCTGCCCTGACTGTATCTGTCATCACTGGATCCTCTTAGGGAACAATCCCGCTGGCCAACACCAGTGTGTGATGTATTCAAGCTAGTTCCCTTCAGCAAGATGAAGGCCACTCCGGTTAACAGGACAGGCCCCACTCTCCTCAGTAGGTAGTTTCACTGCCAGTTTTACTGCTTTAACATACCCTGGGAGTATTTTTACACCAGGAGTTTTGGGTTTTTCTTTTCTTTTTTTTTTTTCAGATTTGTTTCTGCTACATACAGTGATCATCACAAGAGAAGTTTAGATAAGTACTACAAATATATCTCTATCTGCATAAGCAATAGTATTTCTGCAGTGTATAGCCATATTTGAGGTTAGAAAGAGGGTTCAATCAAGGGATTTAAAATATGAGTCTTCATAGCAACACTCTTCTCTTTATGAGCTTCAGTTTTCTCATCTATAAAATAGGGGCAGGATTTCACCTGCCTAAAGGCCAGAGTCTGGACAAGATGATCCCTTCTAGGTTCTTTCTAGAAGCTGGAGAAGTTATTTCCCTAAACCAGTGATTTCCAAACGGTGTCAGAAGTCAGAATTCCCTTGGGTGCTTGTTAAACCACAGATTACCATGCCCCAGCCTGAGTTTCTAACTCAGTAGGTGTAGAGTGGAGCCCCAAAACTTGCAGTGCCAGCCACTAAGTTCTGCTATTACTCGTTCAGGGACCACGCTTTGGGAACAACTAGGTGTCTATACGATAGCAATCTCAGTCTCTCTTATGGGGAAACAATGAAGCGTAGGGGGATCCTACAGCTAGCTCCTATTTGGGTTTTTAAATGGGATTCCTTCTTGAAGGGATGACAGATTAGGTCTGTTTGCTCACTGAGTCTCAGGTGCTGCAGCCACTCCTCAGCAACTACAGGCTGAAAGGAGGCTGGTGGTGACTTTCATGCAGCTGTGGTGGAACGTAAAAGCCAATGGGTGAGCCATCTGGAGCAGGACAGGGAAAGGCGGGACCACTGAGAAGTCAGGGACACCTATGCCATCACACAGTTCTTTTGCATAAGCCAAACTTCTAGAACTTTCTCTTTCTATAAACATAAAATCAACTCAATCATTGAGTGCAGATTGACCATAGGTAACCCCTGCATCAAGTAATACAGGGTGGGATGGGAGGACTCTGAAACCGAAAGGTGCAGACTGCCCCCAGGAACTCTCAATCTTACAGGGGAGGCAAAATTCACACACATTCACACACTTGACAGATGTCAAGACAAGCAAATAATGAGATGCAGTGTCACGTGGCATGAAGACAGTGGGCTCTGGAGTGAGGATGCTGCACCCAAGAGGTCTGGATAGGCTTTCCCAGAGGATGGAGACAGGCTGGCAGGGGCCCCCAGGGACAGGAAGCATATGAAGCTGTGGAAGGGCGAGGAGAATGTGACAAGAAGCCCGAGTGTGCCTGGAGCATCAGAAGGAAGCGGATGAGGCTGAGTACAGAGACTTCTAAGTTGTCTGCCCCTCCCCAGGGAAACTCCCCCACCCCACTCCATCTCGGTCACTTCCATTCCTTTAGCTCAGTTTCCTGGTTTGAGGATTGAGGGTTTTGAGCTAAATCACAAGTTTCCCAATGTTGTTCCACCTTGGAGAGACCTCTGGCTATTAAATGATGAATGAGCGGTCTGCAATCAGCCCTTCTTCTCCTGACTCTGCTCTAGCCGGAGAACTCCATTTTCAAAACTTTTTACACTCACTGTACAGCTGGTGCTTCTAGAAAGGATTTGAAAATCACTCAACAAGAAGCTCTATAAAAAAAATCTTTCCATTTGTGCACTGGGTAGCTGAATAGAGAGGAGCAAAAAGCCAGTTAGCCCAAGAGATGGGACCACCAGGTGGGCCGGGCTAGCTTCAGGCACAGCTTGACAGCAGAGGAGAGCTTAGCCCGACGGGGCTGAGAAAAGGGAAAAACGGTAGAGTGCCGTATGGAGAGGAGCGAAACTGGGTCCACAGTCTGACAGGGAACTGAACTGATGTGAAAATCTCAACTGCCCAGAAGGTTTTGAATAAAAACAAAGGGTTTTGAATAAAAACAAAATAAAAATCTTTGAATAAAAAACAAAGATTTTTTCCCCCTTGTCAGCCTTCCCTCCCAGGACATTATACTGTATGCAAAACGTGTGACTGTAAGACAAACATTTTTTTCCACCGCCCTTCTGAGCCCCGCAGGCCTTCAGGAAGACCTGCACTTCAAGCAAAGTCTTTTTATTTTTCAACACCCACAGCTTCCATTCAACAATCAGAAGTTTTCCACTTTCATCAAAGAGACTGCAGAGAAAGGCCGAGGGAGCAGCCGGTTCTCAGCGGCTCTGGGCGGACGACAGAGCCTTCTGCTTCCCACTCACTGCCCCGGGCCCACCACAGGACACAGTCTTCTCCCTGAATCAGCCAGGTGCGTACCCCCAAAGACACTGGCTTGCTTTATTCCCACCTCAGTGACAGATCCAATGGATGTGTGCACCCGCTTCTTCCCAAACCAAGTCCCACTTGGGATCAAGGGGACCTCATCTTCCTTGCCTATGGTACACTTGAAGGCGGGAGGAAAAGGGGATGACAGAAGATGAAGTGGTTGGATGGCATTACCGACTCGATGGACATAAGTCTGAATAAGCTCCAGGAGTTGGTGATGGATAGGGAAGCCTGGCATGCTGCAATCCATGGGGTTGCAAAGAGTTGGACACAACTGAGCAACTGACCTGAACTGATGGTACATTTTATACCACTCTACGTAGCCCCCCCAGAATTTACCTCTTTTTGGCTCTTCCATCTCCAGGATCCCTATGATTTTATGGATTCACTGGGAAGGAATATCCAGACCAGTTCTTAAGAGTGACCCAAGTCAGGTGATGCTCAGTAGTGGGGTCTCTGCAAAGGCCAAAGTCGCAGTAATCCAAGCTCGGCTCTGGACACAGAACAGTTCCTTGGGGGGCTCTGGGATTTCTGTGGGCTCGCAGATACCCAGTAGCTGAAAAGCGAGCAGAAATGGGAGAGGTGCTGCAAAGACTGGGTACTTCCAAATGAACTTTTCAAAGAGCTACATCCGGAGGCACCGGTTATGCAGTGATTCACTTTTTAAATGGTCTCTTTTGAAATGGAGATGATTAGTAGCCACAGATGTGGCCAGCTCTGCCTGCCTTGAGAATCTACCACTCTGTCTAAATTCCAGACTATTTGGAACATTTAACCAGAATAGTCCAATATCCTCTGCCAAGTCTATTCCCATTCAAGAAGTACTCTTAAATCACACTCTCATTTGATCAGTATGGTGGCTGTCAGTGCAGACAGGGAAAAAAAGAGAGGGGCATAAGGGTTTGTACAAGGACCCAAGACCGTAAGGAAGGGGAAGAAGGCTGAGAGAGGACCTCAGGTTTTCAATCTTCACGTACAATGACAGTAGCAGGGATTCCGGGGCCAGCAGGGTTTAACTATTTACCCAAGTGATTCCATTGATCAATATTTGCAACTTTGATTGAGACAGTGTCTATCCTCTCTGATTCTCAATTTTCCCATATCTGTTAAAAAAAAATCTTAGCTGCCTCAGAGGCCAGAGGTGAGGATGAAGTGAGGCACTGTGTCAATCTGAGACAGAAGAGGCTCGACTGTAGTAGTCACACACACACGCACACGCACACACAGCACATACAATATACAACTCGTGCCACACAGCACGCAGATACACCGCACATGCACAGCACACACATACCACACACCCACCACCCACATGCACATGCCACCCAGGACACACACGCCCCCACGCACTTCATCATACCACTTCCCTGCCCCCACCCTCGCTGCCAACTGCTTCCCCTTTTTCTGAGTTTTACGGCAGGCCCAACTTTATATGCAAATTTAACAGATCCCAATATACTCTGGAGGATTTTTTTTGTTCAGAAGATTGGTGCTGCCTGTTTGCTGCTCCCAGACAGTACCTTTGAACCTGTCCCCCAATTTCATCCTGCCATTAAGCTTGTCTCCCTGTGGAGAAACGTCCACCTCTGTGGGCTCTTCCTTGCCAGAGATCTGGTAGCATTTCCCGTTCTTAAGAGGAGCCAGTCTCATCAACCCCTCTGAGTCATTCTACCAGGGTCCAGGGATCCAGCCTCCCTGTGTGTGCTAAGTCTCCTCAGCCGTGTCTGGCTCTGTGTGACCCCACGGACGCTAGTCCGCCAGGCTCCTCTGTCCATGGGATTCTCCAGGCAAGAATACTGGAGTAGGGGTTGCCATGTCCTCCAGGCCCAGCAAAGAGAGGTTTTCTGATGAGGACTTCTGAGCCACAGGCCCGGCTGAGGAGAATGTGCAGCTTCTCAAGCCGGAAGGCGTTTTGTGGCTGAGTCTGACTGAGACGGCAGCTGCTTTGTGTGTACACGCACGCGCACACACACACACACACACACACACACACACACAGCAGCGCAGGGAAACCGTCATTTTCCTACTCGCCCTCTGACATCAGCCACCTTCTCTATAGCTACGGTTTCTCTTCACTCAAACTGATCCCTGGCGATGAAAAATGAGCCTGTCCCCCACCCGTCCCGCTGCCTTTCGCCTCACGCCCCCAGAGAAGAGTTTCTTCGTGAGGCAGCCGGTGAAGGTTTTTTTCCAAGTCACATGATCCAGGATGCAGGGGAAGAATCCTTCTTGGAACAGAGATGGGCCCAGAACCGAATCAGATGAGGAGAGATAAGGTGTGATGTGGGGAAGCCTATATAAGAATGGACCCAGGGCTGCAGCGAGCACTCAACCCACTGGCCGCGTCCCAAGACACAGCCATGCATGTGCCCGCAGGCTCCGTCGCCAGCCCCTGGGGGAGCGCGGGCCGCGCGCACTTCTGCTTCACCACCGCCTCGCTGGCTCTGTGTCTCGTCTTTGCTGTGGCGACCATTATGGTGCTGGTAGTCCAGAGGACGGTGAGTGGACTTCTCTTCTTTGCCTTGCCTTTCTGATTTATGTTGGTTTCTCCACAGAGACTTGGGGATAAATGAAGCAGAGAACCGACATCAACAGAGAGAGGGAGCAAAGAAACAGGAAGCTCAGCCCTCTCAAATAATTTGGCTTTTTGAGGGAAAATTTTCTTGAGCCATCACCTCCAAACTTTCTATATACACCTGAGCCAAAGAAGGGAGAGGAGCTATTAGCCTTGAGAAATTTTCCTAGAGGAAGGGGGTATATATACACGTATAGCTGATTCACTTCGTTGTACAGCAGAAATGAACGCAACACTTTAAAGAAATTATACTGCAATAAAAAAATAATAACTGTTGCTGATCTAAAGACTTCTATTAAAGATAGAAGAGACAAGGAGACTTAATAACACATTTATACAACCAGTGTCTTGTCTTTGATGACTTCAGACCAGATTCCAGGATTCTGTATTCTCAGTCCAGATGTTCCTGAGATTTCAGAGGCCTCAGCCAATGCTAAGCACATTTTTTAGCCAGGAGTTAAGTTTCAGAGGCCAAAACAAGGAAAGGGAGCAAAGAAAGGAGGCCAGAGAGAAGATCAGGGCTCTTTAGAGCTTGGGCATGTCAGTGTTAAAGCTCACAAGACAAGTTCAAAGCTTCCTCCTGAGCCACTGCTTTGAAGAGCTTGGTGTGTCACAAAAACATAGCACACAGAAGCAGAAGGTAGAAATGTTTTTCACACCTGTTCCCTCTGAGACTGCTCAGAACCCTAAAACTATAAGCAATTATGGGTACACACTGTGAAGTTAAGCGGTCTCAGGAAATTTACCTTTTTTTTTTTTAAGTAACTGGTAAGAATTACTATGAAAACAGAGGAGGTGAAGGAGGAAGCTTATTCATATTTTAGGAAATTGGTGTTTACAGCAAATCCACCAGGATGTATTTTAGAGAAAATACTGTACTAATAGTATATATTGCTCATGAATTTTTTAATGAAGTAATTTTGATAGTTTAAGAACTGTACCCCCAATACTACTACCCCTTCAAAGTACATACATTTCTATTTATTCCTTCGAAGCTCTCATTTTTCAGAGTATTGCAATCCTGCAGAATTTGTTCTGGTTTCCTTCAGTTGTCTTAGGTTGAATGCTCTTTACCTTATTGATTGCTGAAAAGAACCAGGCTTTAAAAGGCTTGGTTATCTGCTTCTCAAGTGTCCTCAAGAACTGACATTTAAAAGAAGCTTTGAAACTCATACCTCCATAAAAGTGAAAGATAACAGAATTGCTAGCATTTGAGACTTAGACTGTAAAGTTTATGAAACTCATCATTTATTGGGCTCATCCTCACCTACTGGGAATAACACACACTTGAGAATATTCTAGGACCCTTTTTATTCTGTACAGACTCTATAACTTCTGTAATTCTTATCTGAAGTAAACCAGAGGTGTATCATTCTACAGCAAGAGCCAAAGAAAGGAAATTAAAATGGCCTTCGAAAATGTCTTCACTTAGATTGTAGCTAGAACTGGTATGAGAGAGAGAGAAAGAAAGAAGGAAAGAGGGGGAAAGAGAGAGAGAGAGATAAGGTCGTGGTACATGGTGTGGTGATGACACAGGAAGCAAGGAGGAGCTCCAGAATGCTCCTAATCCAAGTCCCACATTTGGTTGGATTGAGTCTTTCCATGAAGAAACTGGAGTGGATCTTTCTGCCTCATTTTTGTAAATGTGGAAAACAAGGAACAGAAAGGGGACAGGGCTTGACCTAAGTTGTCCTGAGAAAGTGGGAGTCAAGACTGCTTGGCTGTTTAATGAGGCCTCTGTTTGAGGACACAGACAGCCACAGCAGCACTAAAAAATCTCCCTTCCTCCTCTTCTCTTGGGAGTGTGCCCTTCCTGGCGTCCAGTTCCTTGACTTCCCCTCACTCTGGGAGATAAAAAGATTCACTTCACAGTCTAACTCTAGGGTTTGATGTACTATGATTTCTTAGCCTGAGAAATATCAGTAACTTGCTTAAAAGTATTATGTTGTACAAGTTAAGTGTTTTATACATATCATTTCCAATAATTCAATCAGATATTAACTGTCAGAAAAACTAAGAAGAGAGAGTTATCTCCTTGAACTTGAGTTATCAGGTTCCTGTGGGAAGAGGCTTTAGTACAGGTACAACTTAGACAAATGAATCGACTCTTAACAGGAGCCCCGATAAAGGAATCAATGGGAGATACCTAAGGACCTTAAACTCATAGCCCAACTATTAAAAGCGAAATGGATGGCCACCCAGCAGTCTTGTAAAGGTGGATGGGGCCAAGGCTGAGAACCATGAGCTGGTTCTACTGGCCTAAGAAGTCCCCACCATTACTGTGTGTGCCCCGTCGTGTCTGACTCTTAGCATCCCCGTAGACAGTAGCCCTCCAGGTTCCTCTGTCCATGAAATTTTCCAGGCAAGAATACTGGAGTGAGTTGCCATTTCCCCCTTCAGGGGAATCTTCCTGAACCAGGGATTGAACCCAGGTCTCCTGAATCTCTTGCACTGACAGGTGGATTCTTAACCACTCAACCACCTGGCAAGCCCCCAGAAGTCACAGTTCTAAATAAAAAGACACATGTACAGGCAAAATGTAAACCAAAATTAACTTATGATATATAATAAATGATGGAATGTAGGCACATAGGGCTACCATGAAACCACAAGTTAAGGAGATGGAATATTTTCCCAGGCAGATCTAAGAAAAACTTCACTGGAGGCTGGAGTTTCAGTTTGGCTTGAGAAATGTGCACAATTTCAAACAGGTCTCCGGAGATCAGAGGAGAGAGTATTCCTGGCCAATGGATCAGAATGAGAAAAGTGAAAAGTGTAGGACATGTAGGAAAATCAGCAAAGATCGCCTTGAGATTTGGTCTGAAAACCAAATAACTCCAAAGTCAAATTCCTTGGGAGAAGCAAAGAACTTAGGTTTCAACCTTAAAGATTTATTGAGCATCTACTGTGTGCAGGACAGTAATGTTCTAAGTAATGGATATAGAACCTTGATCAAAGCCAAAAATATCTCTGTTTTCATGTTACTTATGGAACTTATTGCCTACTGATGTCTTAAGTCTCTGCAGTGGCTGTATTTTACTTACTTTAAACCATTATATTCATTTAAAATATTATATTCACGTGGTTTAAGAAAAGTAAATAGTAAACAAGGGCAAAGAAAAAAGTAGAAATCTCTCACACCCTCTCCACCCAACCACCAATCCCCCTTTCCTGAGATAAGGACAACTGATAGATTCTTTCATGTCCTTCCAAAAATCTATGCTCTATAAATATGTAGTACACACATGTCATTATAGCAAACCCATAAATTTGCAGCTTCCTTTATTGACTTAATATATCTTGGAAATCCTTCCATGTCAATACATGGAAGTCTATCTCATTCTTTTGAAGAGTCACATAGCATTTTATTGTACTTCATATTTCATCTGTGTCTGGTGAAGGACACGTCTTTCTCTAGAAGTTTTGCTTACCGTGCACATCTGCAAGTCTATCTGTGGGATAAATCCCTGGAGGTGGGAATACAATGTGTATTTTTTAAGAGATTGTACTCAATACTCTTGAGAAAATAGAAGTCCTACCAACAAAGAGACAGATCTTCATGGAAAAGAAAGAAAATTGATTTCTTATGAAGTAATTACAACAGAGTATATGCGTTTGTGTCACAATGAAATGTCACACAACTTATACAGCAAAGCAAAGAGAAAAAAATTTCTCATATCTCCTCCAGAGACAAAGGGTTATAAATAGGTCATATGTAGGCTATAAGAAGGAAGAGAAGCAAATGGCAACCCACTCCCGTATTCTTGCCGGGAAAGTCCCATGAACAGAGGAGCCTAGAGGGCTATAATTCATGGGGTCGCAGAGGCGGACACGACTGAGCACTGAGCACACAGGCTCTAAGGTAGACAGGCTTCCCACGTGGTCCAGTGATAAAGAATCCACCTGCCAAGTGGGAGGTGAGGGTTTGATCCCTGGATCAGGACGATCCCCTGGAGAAGGAAATGGCAACCCACACCAGGATTATTACCTGCGAAATCCCATGGACAGAGGAGCCTAGTGAGCTACAGCCTATGGGGCCATAAAAGAGTTAGACAGAACTCAGCAGCTAAACAGCAGCAATAAGGTTGACACTAGAGGTGTTCACAGCTCCAGTGGCTTGGAGGCCTTCAATCTTAAGAAATGTTTCTGTTATAAACCAGAAGCCTGGTCTTGTCTAGCCCCTGAAGACATTTATTTACATTTCACAATGTTAGAATAAAGAAGGCTCATGTATTCTAGAAAGAAGAGAAAGCAACTGCCTTCTTTCCCTTTATCAACAAAGAAAACTGCTTTTATTAAAAACAAAAAAAATTACCCTTCCAATACCACTCAACTTCCCCACCAAGAGTTGAATTTAGGGGCAGTGATTGGCAGTGATGGTGGTAAGGTTTTAGGTTTGTTTTCACTCCAGATAAAATATAGGGTGAACTGAAATGTCCTGTGATACTTCTCTCTACCCAACTTACTCTCTCCAATACAGTCAGTTATTTATCCAAAGAAGTCCACTGAGCAACTTCTCCAGGGAAAGCCCGAGGCTAAGCTGTAAGGGAAGAACCCAGGTGGACAAGGTGGGAGCCCTGTTTTCTGGGAATCTCTAAGTTGGAGAGGTGAGGCCCAAACCCTCAAGTGCTTGAATTTGGGGCAGAATGGCACTAAATGTGGGCTTCCCAGGCGGCACTAGCAGTAAAGAACCCACCTGCCAATGCAGCGGATGCAAGAGACACAGGTTTGATCCCTGGGTGGGAAGATCCCCTGGAAGAGAGCATGGCAACCCACTCCAGTGTTTTTGCCTGGAGAATCGCCAGGGACAGAGGAGCCTGGTGGGCTACAGTCCATGAGGTCACAAAGAGTCAGACACGACTGAAGTAACTTAGCATGCGTGCACTGTACTCAGTGACATAGACTAGAGGAGAGAAGACAGTTGCTGCTCGGGGTGAGGAAGGGGTTTGCAAAAGAGGTTAGAAGGGAAGCTGAACCTCCTCCAAGAATGAAAAGGATCGTGTCTGATTCCCGAAGTTTTATTTTGAAAACATTTAAACCTACTGAAAAATAGAATGGTAAATACCCATATAATCTTTCACCTAAATTCAATAAGTGTTAATATCTTGCCATATTTCTGCTTCTTTCTATACATAAGAAAGTAAGGTTCAGTCAGGGTGACCTTTCACCCACACATATTTCAGCACCCATCTCCTACTTACTGTGGGCCATTATCACGGCCAAGAAAGTTAATGTTATCTTGGCAACAAAGTTTATAATAATACATATTCCATATTTTAATTTCCTCCGCTTGTTCAAAAATGTCTTCTATAGCTGTTGTGCCTTTTGTCTCTCGATCCAGAATCTACTCTCAGGTCACATACAGAGTTGGTTTCATCTGTTTTAACTTGGAATGTTACTGTTTAAAAGGTGGCTCTGGGAGCTTATTAGAAACGCAGGCTCTCGGGCCCCACCTTAGTCATAATGAATCAAAATCTGCACTTTAGTGAGGTTATTGGAGAAGGAAATGGCACCCCACTCCAGTACTCTTGCCTGGAAAATCCCATGGATGGAGGAGCTGGGCAGGCTACAGTTCATGGGGTTATAAAGAGTCAGACACGATTGAGCAGCTTCACCTTTTCTGGTGATCTATATGCTCATTAAAGTTTGAGAAGCAATGACCTAACAATCGCCTCTGCTCTATGTTGTTTTCTCATGACACTGACTTTTTCAAAGGATTCAGGACAGTTCTAGTGTCACGTTTTGGGACTGTCAGTGGCTAATCACAATAATATTCAGATGAAATATTTTGGGCAAGGAAAGGACATAAGCAATGTTATATCCTTCTTTATCACAGCAGGGCTGGAAGTATATGTCAGGTTGCTCCACTACTGGCAATAATATTTAGTCACTTGATTCAAGGCATGTCTTCATAGTGAAAGTGAAAGTGAAGTCACTCAGTTGTGTCTGACTCTTTGCAACCCCATGGACTGTAGCCTACCAGGCCCCTCCATCCATGGGATTTTCTAGGCAAGAGTACTGGAGTGGATTGCCATTTCCTTCTCCAGGGGATCTTCCTGACCCAGTGATTCTTTCACTTCTTCTGTATTTGCTAGCTGGCATGCGTCAATGGAGAAGAGCTCTCCATTGAAAGGATGGGAGCAAGAGGAGATGGTGCCAGGCATTCTAGGTGGGGCCAGAGTAAGGCAAGGTGCAGAACAGAGATCAGTCCAGACTGTACCAGGGAGTAGCAGGACTTAGAGCCATGTGGCAAGAAGCACTGATAGAAGATGACTGGAAGCCACCCCATCAACAGACAAGGAAGGTTTTCCGAACCCATCCATAAGCTCAGCTCCACACTCAGCCACCAGTAGCCATTTCCCCCATTCCTGTGGACAGGGAGACCTCAGTGTTCTGACTGTCTGTTAAGTAATCTCTTTCAGTTCAGTTCAGTCGCTCAGTCGTGTCCAACTCTTTGCAACCCCATGAACTGCAGCACGCCAGGCCTCCCTGTCCATCACCAACTCCCGGAGTTCACTTGTCTTTAAGCCCTTGTTATTCAAAGTGTGGTCCCTGGTCCCAAAGCATTGGCATCATCTGGAAGATGATTTCGTCATTTCATTAGAAATGTAAAACCTACAGAATCGTAATTAGCATTTTAACAAGACCCCTAGTGACAGAAGCACTGCTTTAAGCCCCTGTATTCCAATGACCACTTTCACTAACATTAGCAAAACCAAGGCTACCGAGGAACATTTTCTAGGACCTCAATCCACTTTCTCATGGAGTCTCAGGAGAATATCCTGCCCCAGCTGCATCCTGCCCTACCCTAGAGGGGCGACATGGCTTGGGATTGAAGAGCATTGCCTTTGAAGTCAATATGCCCCAGTTTGAATCTTTTCCCTCCTATTCACCATCTAAGGGACCTTCTATAGTCACTAAGCTATTTCTCTAAGTCTCAGTCAATCACTAATTCTTGGGGTAAAGATAAAATAAGATAATGCATGTAAAGCATTTAGCCCCTGATGATTCAGTACCCTCAGTCAGTCAGTTCAGTTGCTCAGTCTTGTCTGACTCTTTGCAACCCCATGGACTGCAGCACGCCAGGCTTCCCTGTCCATCATCAACTCCTGGAGCTTGCTCAAACTCATATCCATTGAGTCAGTGATGCCACCCAACCATCTCATCCTCTGTCAGCCCCTCTGAAGTACCCTCATTAAGTGCCTAATCACATTCAAAAATAAGAGAGGCATTCCTGGTAAAGGTCTCCATGGCTCACCTTACAAGATGTGAGACCACCTGGCATAGTCCAAACATCAGTTGTCTTTGGCCATTTTCAATAAGAAAGGGCATCTTTTGTCAAAGTAGATTTAGGAGCTGATTTCCCTGCACAGGATTGCTCTGTGAAAAGAAATAAACCTTTCAAGGTATTGAGACAAATTACACACTTCATTAGGATTAAGAGGGTAACCAAAATAGCCACCATTTCCAACCACTTGCTAACACTTAATGCATATCTTACAACGTTCATGACTTTATGTATAATATCTTATTATGTCAATAATCCAGCGAAGGGAGGGATTATTAGCCTTGCAATCACAGTGATTAAAGGAAATGGGAAAACAAAGAGTCCTAGGCAGAGAAGATGACTGGAACAGCTCATTTCACCTGGGAATAAAAAGGTTAAATGTAGGGAGGGTTCCTCCCTCCATACACAGAAACATTGTTGAGGATACCCATGAGATACTCAGAGTCTGAAAAAAGAGACAGAGAGAGAAGCATACTTAAGGAAGTGTAGCTGGTTGGTATCCATGGAAACCAAATTTCCTGAGCTACTCGAGTGAAAGTGAAAGTAGCTTAGTCATGCTGACTCTGCGACCCCATGGACTATACAGTCCATGGAATTCTCCAGGCCAGAATACTGGAGTGGGTAGCCTTTCCCTTCTCCAGGGGATCTTCCCAACCCAGGGATCGAACCCAGGTCTCCCACATTGCAGGAGGATTCTTTACCAGCTGAACCACAAAGGAAGCCCAAGAATACTGGACTGGGTAGCCTGTCCTTTCTCCAGCAGATCTTCCCAACCCAAGAATGGAACCAGGGTCTCCTGCATTGCAGGCGTATTCTTTACCAACTGAGCTATGAGGGAGCTACTCAACGGAGCTGAGAATGAAAACCTGGGAGGGCCCATTTGCTTCTGTCTGTGTCTACCCTGTTTACTACTTACCTCAAAGCCAAGTTGCTNTTTATACTGACTTCCTCCTCCAGATCAGTGCTCTGCAGGGCTGTGCCTCAGGAGACCTCCTCGACTCAGGATCATCCACTTGGGCTGGAGAGGAGAGTCACTGATCGGAAGAGCTGTCAGTGGAAGGAAAAGGACAGAGTCCCTAGGGCAGTGGCAGAATGAAAAGAGAGCTCTAGAAGGTCCTAGGTGTTCTGACACAACACTAAGAATATAAGATGCAGGCAGCAAATAATTTCTTGCTCCATTAGATGTTGGGAAGTTGTTTTCATCCATGAAAATGCTTACATTTCTTTAGGTCTTTATTAATATCTCAATCCAGTACACTACAGGAGACCTTGATCTGGGTAGGTCAAAAGACAAATAAGACACTTCATTTCTTATTGGCAGGACAATGAGGGGTGTCTCCAAGGTTGAAGTGGGGGAAAGGGGGAGAGAGCCCAAGGTGGGAAAACTCATCGATGAAGAATTTTTTTAACTTCATTTACTTTTATTTTTTTAATTGGAGGATAATTGCTTTACAATGTTGCGGTGGTCTCTGCCGTATATCAATGAGAATCAGTCATATATATATATATATATATATATATATAGGCTTCCCAAGTGGCGTTAGTGGTGAAGAACCCAATTGCCAATGCAAGAGACATAAGAGATGCAAGTTTGATCCCTGGGCCAGGAAGATCCCCTGGAAAAGGGCATGGCAACCTACTCCAGTGTTCTTGCCTGGAGAATCTCATGGACAGAGGAGCCTGGTGTGCTACAACAGTCCATAGGGTCACAAAGAGTCAGACACAACTAAAGTAACTTAGCACGCATGTGTGTGTGTGTATATATATATATACCCACTCCTTCTTGAGCCTTCGTCCCCTGTTCCCTACTATACCCCTCTAGGTCAATCACAGTGTGCCCGGCTGGGCTCCCCCTGTTACACAGAGCTCCCTGCTAGCTGTCTGTCTGTGTGTGTGTGTATATGTCATGCTACTTTCTCAATTTGCCCTACCCTCTCCTTCCCCCATCTGAGTCAGTTGCAGCGAAGGGGATGAATATAGGGCCTGTTATACAGAGGGAAGTAAGTCAGAAAAAGAAAAACAAATATCACATATTCAGGCATATATATGGAATCTAGAAAAATAGCACTGGTTAACCTATTTACAGGGAAGACATAGAGACGCAGACAGAGAGAACGGCTTCTGAAAAATTTATTGGGGTGAAAAACTGCCCGTCTGCTTCTGTTGCTTACTTGCTCAGAACACGTGAACAAGACCTCCTTTCCTCCCCTCCATTCCCCAACCCCGCAGGTCCTCCTTCAGGAGCCAATCTGCTCTCAGATTGTCTGCCAGCAACCTCTTACTTAACTGTGTGATTATTTATATATACAGTTATGCTTATTCTAGAATAAATAAAACATATGTGAATGTTAACAGAAATAATATACATTTATGCTTATTTATGTTATATAAGTATTTAGATATTAGAATCAAATGTAAATCTGCAATAAATCCACAAGGACAGGGACCCAGTTTAATCATTTATGGTATCTTCACAATGCTTGGCATATAGTCATTCTATCAATTCAGAATTTCCAACCACAGGAGAAATAGTACCTTCCCAGGTATATTTACAACATACTCTCACTGTTTGCTGAATCAAATATAGAAGAAAAGAGCCCACATATATTTATACACTACAGCTGTTTGCCTTATGCTAACCAAAGTAAGAAAAAAATAGGTGGTGAAAAGAAAAAGGCACCGCCTGAAAGTTAGGAGTTGCAGATTCTTGCCCCTGATGACCATGAACTTTCTACTTCTCAGCTTCCAGTTCCTCACCTGTGAAACGTGGATAGTAATTCTCCAATATTATTTCTGAGAAACAGGTTGTAAAGCTCATGTAAACTAAGTTGGTGAATTCGTGTTTGTTTTTTTTTTTAATCTTAGAGTCAGATGGAACACAAATTCTAAATTACACAATACTTTGAGGGCAACCAAAATGGAAAAGAAAAAGACTAGCTGTTTCTATCTGACGACATCCTCATCCTTTTTTTTTTTTTTTTAACTATTCTCTTTCTTCTCTTTCAGGACTCCATTCCCAACCCGCCGGGCCAATTCCCCCTTAAAGGAGGTAAGACTTCGGAATTAGGAGTAACTGTGCAGGCGATAGTCCGTATCACATCACAGATGATTAACCACCAGAAGCATCATGAGTGTCCAACAGAGCGGGTGGGGGCGGAGGTGGGCTGTCAGGGCCAAGCTGATGCATCTGCGTTGCTCTGAGTGGCTTCTGAGCTGTACTCACGTCCCCAGCTTCTCCCACCAGCCCTCAACTCTCCCACTAGTGAAAAGTCTGGCTCTGGACAGGCTGGCCCACGGACCCAGAGAGGAACACAAAGAGGCATTGTGTTAAGAGCTTAAAATCTAGAGTCAGGTGGTATGGATCTGAATCTTGGCTCTACATCCCACCTGAGAAACTCAGTTCCTTATCTATGAAATGAGAGTAATAATAACGACCTCACGAAGGTATTGGAGAAACTATTAGATCTCTTCTGGAAACTGCTTTGCATGGTGGCCAACATATAGTAATCATTAAATAACTGGTTACAGCCCAAATGCACAATGAAGTTGAGGGTTTGTCAAATAGACCTTCCCACGCCCCATGTTTTTCTGTCACTAAAGTCACTAATCAATGGGTTGTCTCTACTAGCCCCAGATTGGTGAGATGCAGAGTTAGGTTAACATGGAAAAGTGAAAAACTTTGAGACAATCTGATGTATGTTTTCACTACACAGAAAAGGAAAAGTAAGACCAAGTGAAGGGGGTCTTGTTCAGGGTATTATGGAGTCAAACTTAGAACCCAGATATCCTCATTTCAGAACACTAACCTTCAGTCCTGTCACCTTTAGAACCTAGATAGCAAGCACAGTTGGGTGACCAGACAGCTCAGAGGAAAAAACTAAGAGAGAAAGAGTGGGTCATCATAGGCACCTGGACAGACACACCAGGGCATGCTTGGGACCAGAGGACACACGTGTGTGGACACAGTTCCTCACACCCAGAGCAGTCGCACCTGGCGTTCCTTCAGGACACCCTGAGCTCTGCTTCTCCTCTGTTTGTCACCCAGAGACTTGGAAAGCAAGGGCAGAATCCCCTAAATGGAGCAGCACTCTGCGTATTTCAAGGCAGACTGATAATTACAGCTTTGTCAACAATAGCTGAACTTTGGCTGGAATTACTTAGCATGTGACCTCGATTCCCACCAAGTCTCTGTAGACAGTCACATCAAGGTGAAGGGGGCATGGCGTAACGCAGAAGCTACAAGCTTCTTCTGTAAACGACTAGACAGTAAACAGTTTAGGCTTTGCAGGCCACGAGGTCCCTGTTACAACGAGTCCACTGGTGTAGAGCAGAAGTGGCCACAGACTGTGCAAATGAGCAGGCATATTTGCAGTCCCACCAAAACCCAAACTTCATTCACAAAGTGAGGTGGTGGCCAGGACCTCACCCACAGGTCAGGGTTTGCTGCCTACCTTCATGGAAACAGTGCCGGCTCTGGAATCAGAATATGGAGCCTTGCACAAAACAAACACACTGAGTAAATGTCATTTTCCCTTCCCCTCCCCCATTGTTCCACATCCATCCAGATTCTCCAAGCTTTGACAAAAGCTTCACTTTTCAAGGTGAGGGGTGGCTCTTTAAGGAAAGCATGATCTCAATGACAAGGACAGTTTTGACCAGGCAACGTGACCTCAGTCATTCTGGGTTTTGGTTTCTGCACTTCCATCATTGTAGATTGTCAACTACAGGGGTTCTCACAAGTGATCCCCTTTTCCTACAGTCAACCATACTTTCCTCTGAGAGCACGTCCTTTTCTCTGTTGTTTTTGTGTGAAAATGTCCTTTCTTTTACAACACAAGGTTGATACAGATGGGAATCAGGTTGGTTTGCTTTTTACTCAGAGTTAGTCTGTTTGTTTGAACAATAATAGGCAAAATTAGAAGCTGCCCATTCTGTACTGGTCACTGAATTTACATATTGAAGTCCTTAATTTTGAAGTAATTTTTTGGTCCATAGAAATTTAAAATTTTGGCAGCCATGGACTAGAACACTTATCAGATCCCTTCTTAAATGGGCCATCACTGTGGATATCAGAACACAAACTAATTCAAAACCAACCACAGTTCACAATTCAATGTCTTTGCAACCAGATTAAAAAAGTGCTAATAATTCTCCCTAGGGCCATGAAACTCTTGTTAAAGACCTTCCCACACTTACCCTGGATTTATCTTAGCCTCCATCCTATAAGCAAACAACTTGGGGATCAATAGTCGTGTTTGGCAGGTGGTGAGCTGAGGCCCAGGGAATCAAGGTGACTTATGGAAGGTCGTCTAGGGAACTGATGGCAGAGCAGGAGTCAGGATCCAGGGCTCCTCTCTAGCCCCACATGATCATTGCCAAAACTCAGCCTCTGTTCACTGGTGCTGAATAGAAACATGGGGACAGAGTTTTGGGTGAAGTAGAAAAGAGAAAAGCTTTTACTGCTTTGCCGGGCAAAGCGGGCCACAGTGGGTCCATGCCCTGAAGACTATGTGACCCACCCTGGAGGCGGTAGTGAGGAGTTGTGTTCAAGGAGCAGGGCGTGATCAGCTCATTCTTGGATTGGTTGGCAACAAGGTGAAATTTCAAGCATCGTCAACCTTCTGGGTCAACCTTCTGGTTTCAAGCAGTCTAGGGTCTATGTTCTTGTGGTCAGCAGGTTTCATCTGGAAAGGGGTCTGCTGCCTGTAAAAACAGCTTAGGAATGTGTGTCAGGGCTTTATCTGTATCATTCAGGAAACTGGGAGTTTAGTGATTCTGTCATGTGGCTGAATTATAGTCTATAGATTGTTACCAGTTTCTTAGCCCAACAGCTATTCCTTGCTTCTACATCTTCACATTTCCCAATCATTGACTCGAGTCGGCATTTTAGGACAAGGACACAGGGGCTTGTACACAGTTTCATATCGTGTTTCAGCCATAAAATGTCAGGGACCTACTGTGTGTGGTCCTTGACTTTCTCTTGCTTTTTAATGAAAGTCTCCACCTGTCTTAACTTGGCCACCTACAGACACAGTGGTCAGATGAAATGGAAAGAATACCACCTTGGAGCAAGACCTGGGCTCCAGACCTCCACACTAGCAGGCTGCGTTTCTCAGGGCAAGTCTGTAGCATAAAAGGACAGTGCCCTGAACAAACTGGAAGGGTCCTTCCAGCTGTGATGCTTTATGATATCCTAACCTTTCCTTCAATATGTAAATACAGAAAAAAAAAGTCTAAAAAGATGATTTCTAATAATCTTGAGGAAGTCTGCAGGCTTCCTGCAGGAGGCATAGCCTCCTCCCCAACAAACCCCCTGTGAGCAGGCAGAGGCAGTGAACCCCTTTGGAAAAGCCATGGGAAGACACTCCAGGCAGAGGGGCGCTGTCTCCCAGAGGCCCCAGGGGGGAGGCTCTAGGGGGCAGCATGTGGTTTGCCATATTTGTCCCAACCCCAGAACAAGCCCCCATGCCTGATCTCCCCAGATTCCAGAAGCACCCACGTTTGTGTGCATCAAAGCTGACAGCAGGATTTAGGGAATGTGGAGAGGCTGGTGGGGTGGTGCCTTCCAACATGGAAGCAGAATGGAGTTTCAGATCCTATGAGATCGCGAAGCGTCTGCGCTCTAGGAGACAGCACTCTTCCCTTGGGTTCAGCCCTCCAGCACACATACTCACCCCCACCTGCTTCCATGTCCTTCTTCCCAATTTCACCACCCATCCTTTCCCCTCAGAAACTCGGCAGAAATTCAAACTCCTGACTTCATTGCAAAATAATTTTGATCACCTCAGCCCCAGGCATTTCCAATATCCCAACAACCAAATATCAGTTCTTACCTGCACTGGAGGAATTCCACAGACAAGCTGTAAATCAGTTTTTCTTTTATTCCCCAGCTAGGCAGGTGTGAGGATGTGATGGGATGAAGATAAACACTGATGGGGCATTTGCTTTGGGCCAAGCACTGGGCTGAGGGCTTCGAGATTCACTAGTGCAGTCTCACAGCAAACCCCAGGATATTTATTAGCCCCTTGATAATTGTAAGTAGGGAAACAGAGAGATTTACCGACTTGCCCAAGATTGCACAGCTAGCAAGGAGTGGGGCCTGACCTCAAAATCCAAGCTGGCGTAGCTGGGAGCTCTTTGGCTTATCCAGGACGTCAAGGTCAAGATGCTGAGTGCAACATGACCGTGCTTCCTTAGTGCCCCCACCAGGGCTCCAAGGCCCGGAATCCCCCAGGGCTCTCTGTCACTTCCTCCACACCTGAGCCTGTGGCTGTTTGTCGTCCTGTCACTGAAGCCTGCTCTCTGGTGTTGGGCTCCGGGCCAGAGAGGGCCACTAGGGCACCTCCACATATGGCTCTGCACGAGAGGCAGGGCTGTGGGGAGCGTGAACAGCCCGCGGCAGGGGATCTGGAGGCCAAGTTCAGGCCCCAGCTTCGCAGTGGAGGATCCTGAGAACTGGGAGGATCCTCCCCCCGCCTCACTGCGGGCCAGTTAAGACAGTCTGCCTTTCCTGTGAGTGTCACGGGCCCCTAACATCCAGAGGTTCCTAGGGGTCCTGATGAGGTGGGAATAGTGGACAGACCACCTGGAGGAGCCCTGCACCCCTCTTGTGTGTCCCCATCTCGCAAACAAATATCTTAGGATTCTCTCACCACTTTATTAATTCCATTCCAACAATGTCCCATGCTTGCCTGGCTTGCAAGCTACCCTCCTCCCCCACTCCCTCTGCTAAAAAGAAAATGTGGGTATGTAAAAGAGATCAAATAAGGTTGGCTAATTGCAGCTAGTGAACCCACCCCCAAAGAAATAATACAAGCTGCCCATTGAAGGCAGTGAAACTAAAGGAAGGAGCTGGTTGCTCACGGATCGCCCACTGTGCCTGGTGTCGTGTAGCTGGGACCGGATGCAGGCTGCACAGAGGCAGGTGGAGGTGCAGCAGCATCCTCCTCTAGAAGGGCTGAAAACAGCAGAGACCTCACATCTGTCAGGTGGACAGAGCTGGATCTAACTGTCCAGTCCGCTGGTTGTCGTAGTTTTTTTTTTTCCCCCACACTAAGTGGGGATACAACGACTCAGCGGTCACTGCTTTTCACGTAGTCACAGGCCTCAAAGAACTTATTTGCCTCTATGTTTACTTTAAACCTATTCACTCAAAGCTCACTCTGAAAGTGTCTTTTTCTTAAGGCAGAGCTAACCAGGATCAGGACTCTCTCTAACAGAAATAAACTAGAATAAGGTGGGACAGAGTCCTGGAGAGGCCACCAGAGTGCTAAAGCCATCTGTGTCTAATCCCTGCCCCTTGTCACCCAGAGGAGAGGAGAGGGAGGGGGCGATGTGGGGGGTGGGGGACAGGAGAAGGGGAAGAAAAAGGAAAAGAATTCAATCTTCAAGGCGCATATTAACATTTATACTTGAATTTTGCACATACACATGTCACAAGTCTTTAAATCCAGGAGAAAAATTCCCATCTTTCACTTTGGGGAAGAGGAGAAAAAAAGAAACAGAGGCAGGGGAAGGAGGGAAGGACAGAAGGAAGAAAGGAAGGAGGGAAGGAAAGCAAGTTTGTTTCTCAAACTGGCATCACTACATGTTTCATCCAAGCTCTCTGGATGCCACACATGTTGTCTTAAATTTCTACAAGCCCCACTGTGCAAGCCCCAGGCCAGGAAACGGGAGCTAGATGTGAGCAGATCTCTCTGCCTTTTCAATTAGACTTTAAAGGTGCTTCTTAAATACCCTCCAATAATATCAATTCAATCTGCACTTAGTATAAGTGAATTTCAAGGAATTACACATCAAGTCAGATAGCTTTATCTTACATACTGCAACAGGTCAGGATTGAAGAGACCCCAAGGGAATTCCCTGGCAGTCCAGTGAATAGGCCTCTGTGCCATCACAGCTGTGGGCCCTGTGCAATACCTGGTCAGGAACTAATCCCACAAGTTGTGCCATGTGGCAAAAAAAAAAAACACCACCCTCAAAATCCCAAGGAACCTTCAAGGGATTCAAATGAATTTTCACTTGATCTCAACTTGTATTTACTGGTGACTTTCGATGTGTTTAACACTGAGCATGCCAGAACAGCTACTCCTCAAATGCCATCTGTAAACCCAAGGCTACCTAGTCTTTTGTTTAACGAATGGCCTTTTCTGGAGTTTCTCCATGGCGAGTTAGCCAAGGTAACCGTCACACTGAAGTCAGCTGAAATGACCCTTAGGTTAGGGATTCACTGTGATTCCGAATTCCACTGACAATGGCGAGGCTCTCCCCTAGATGTCGCTATTGCAACTCCTGGATATCACGCCAAAAGGGTGGAACTCAGAAGCCAGGACATGGTACACGCAGAGTCATGAGGATAATTCCTCTCTTTCTTGGAAGGATTAAAATATTTTCAACAGATGACGAGGGCTATTCACACTTTCCTGAGAGCATCCAATGGCCTCAAACACTTAGATACATAATTAAGAAACTTCAGTCCACCAGGCTCTGGCTTAATGAGCGTCTCACTGGCCAGACGAGTCTGCTAAGAGTGCTGCTAAGCTGTGCTACTTAAAAACCAAGGAAAGAGTCGGGGAAGAGGGGGCTACCACGTGCCGGGTTATCTCCTCCAAGCCATGTGCTGTACAGGCCATTTGACATCCATAACCTCACTGCATCTTTGCAACATGCACACGCTGGGGTTGCCTGTTACCGTCCCCACTTAACAGATGCAGTAATTGAGGGTCAATAACGGGAAGTGACGGAGAAGAAAAGGGCAACCCACTCCAGTGTTCTTGCCTGGAGAATCCCAGGGACAGGGCAGCCTGGTGGGCTGCTGTCCATGGGGTCGCACAGAGTCGGACACGACTGAAGCGACTTAGCAGCAGCAGCAGCAGCAACAGGAAGTGATAGGTCTGATGTTACAAGCCTTGACCAAAACCCAGGTGCTTTCTTTGAGATGCACTGTGTCTGTTTTGCTCCGATATTAACCTGGAAGGTACTTGGCACTCAGACCACATACTTTCTAGCTGGAATGGTAGGTGTGGCTTGTTTTGCCCCATTGGGCATTCGTGCATCTTAATGGAAGCCTGACAGCCGCTGACTTATTACTTGGCAAGGTTCAGCCCATGAACCTGAAGTCACCTGCTGGCATTCCCCTGGGAAGAGGAAGTCCAGATGGCTCATCAGTGCTTGTTTTCCAGGCACCCATAGCTGTCTAGTCAGTTTTCAGGCCCCTGTGTGTGGTGGCTGCAAACCCACTTATTCCTACATTTAAAGCCTTTCTGCTCCATGGGAAGACTGAAAACCAGGGCAGGGCCCAGGACTAGGAGTCAGGAACTCTGTGCTCTGAACCCAGCTCTGCCACTTAACCTACTGTGGGGTCTTGAGCCAGACCCTTAGTCCCTCTGGATTCAGCCTCTCCACTCCTAAATCTAGGGTCACAGTTAACTTGGCATCAAATGGTCCTTTGGGGTCTAATATTTTGAGATCTCAAGGAGGGTTCCCACCTTCATGTTGCATTATTCTGACTTCTATCTAGAACATGACCCTTCCAGCCACCTAAAGCAACATCTCTCTCCCTATCTCTGTCTTCTGTGCACCTGACTAGGAGGGTTTTGTTGGCAAATATTTCTCTCCAGGCTTCCTAACAAAGCCCAAGAAAATTTCATGATCCTTCTAGAGGAGACCAAAGCTTGAGAGGATGGCTTACAAATCTTGCCCAGCTGAAGGCCTTGGTTCTCAGGAGTACTCACAGAGAACCTGAGTTGTCTGAAAGATGGAATGCCCGACAGAAGCAAGGGGTCCCAGACTGTGGCCCAGCCCCACCACTGACTCATAGGGTGACCTCGGACAAGCCTGCTGTGGGGGTAACATTGGGGAGCACGTGTGTTATGTAGTTACCAAGGCTGGGCCAAATGATTTCTCAGGGAACTTCCAGTTCTATGAACCATGAAAACCCTTACAAAACCAGGTTGTTCGTAACTTAGGTTAGTCCCAGACCTAAAACACTCTGTTCTACTGCTGCAGGTGTCCGGAAATCTTAACGCGTGTAGACAGACTCCTAGCTGGGGTAGAGCAACATGCTCAGAAGATAGACAGTTGGAGCTGGGACTGACTTCGTGTCCCTGCAGCAGGCCTGGCAGTGTACAGCTGAGTCTACGCAGCCATCTAAAATCAGCTAGAAGGGCCCTTCTGGATCATCTGGTCCACCCTGCTCTTCATCTAGCTTGAGACACAACTGCCCAAAGAAAAGTCCTAGATTTTAACTCCTGGGCGATCTACTTGCCATAATGTGCGGACTGTTCTCCCCTCCCCTCCCTAGTCTTTAGTTCTTCAAAGTAAACCCCTTGGTGCAGCTAATTCGGTTGGGAAATAAATGAAACAGAGGTGTGTTTTGCGCCCAATGCTCCCCAAATTCAAACTTCCAGGAATACTATAGGATTCCTGTCTCATAACCAAAAAAGATTACATCATGGGCTCACAGGGTGATAAGGAGACTCAAAGCCACATGGCTGATGACCCAGGGAATATTCATCTAGGTCTTGACAAGAGCCACATGACTCTCACACCAGCCCCACACTTCTCTGAACAGCACTAACTGGTCCAATATTTGAGCTGCAGAACTGTGACTTGCAATGTGTGTTGTATGTCCTTAATGAAAGTCTTCCCACTGCGTCATCCGGGAAATGGGGACAAGAGCGGTATTCGCCGTTAGCTGAGTGCATCATCTCCTTGAACTTCCAGGAGCCATGCTGTTTGGGCCCACAGAGCCA
The DNA here is from genome assembly GCA_006410935.1 of Redunca redunca. Taxonomy (NCBI): domain Eukaryota; kingdom Metazoa; phylum Chordata; class Mammalia; order Artiodactyla; family Bovidae; genus Redunca; species Redunca redunca. Next base: position 582,111 of record SJYQ01003975.1, read on the forward strand.
GCCCCCAGCAGCCCTGGCCCTCCTAACAGCCCTGAAAGTCGCTAAGCTCCAGCAGCGTGCCTTCTCCAGGCTCCTCTCCACATTCAGCAGTTCCATTCCACTGAGAGCTCCTCTGGAGCCCTGCTTCCCCAGTCCCTTCCCTTAGCCAACTCAGTGATGTCATTCTTCAAGAGAGTTGCCTCTGTTTTCCCTTCTTTTCGAAACATCTAACAGATTCTTTAAGAAAAACTAAGATACACCATGGCATTTGACTTCAGGAAATGCAAAAGCTTCAAACTAAGTTTGTTTTTTTTTTTTTTCCATCCTTGGGTTTCTCAGAATTACAGCTGAGGTCAACCCAACAAACATACAAAGACCAAAGGGGAAAGAAGAAAAAAAAAAGAACCTACATGTGTGAGAGGCGAGTCCAGGCTTGTACTTCTACATCCCCCTGTTAGGAGAAGCTCATCTGATAGATGCCACGAGTGACAGGTGTGAGGGGTCCTTGGCCGAGGAGGNGGCCAGAGGTCACAAGTAGATGCTCACGGCCAAATGTGACCTGCATGTGTATTTTGTTTAACCTGTGTGTTAATTTTTATAATTTGAATTTAAATGGCTTAGGGGGAGAGGGCAGAGCATTACTCTCAAAAGCTGCAATATTCCTGCTTCCTAAACCTCATCCACTCCTTTAAGTTTGCCTCCCTGGCCTGTGAGGAAATCGGTGCTCCACCCCCAACCCCTCTTCATTCACCTACAGGCTGCAGGCCAAGGGTACTGTCCTTTCCCTCGTACGTGGGAAGCAGGCTCTTAATCTCTGCCTCTATCAAGTCATTCACAAGAGAGTCACAAAACTTCCTGGTGTCCAGACTGATAGCTTAATGACCATGTTGGCACAGCCCCCACTTGCATATTGCAGCATGCTTCAGGTAAGATGTCCCTTAGAGACGAAATAATAAGAGTCATTTATGCTAGGATAGATGAGGTACAGAGGAGATGGCCAAGATTCTCTGCAATAGCCATCCTGCTCATTTTTAAAATTCAATTTTGCAGTTAGATTAATTCTCATTCTTCAGTTGAATTGCAACGAGGTTTAAAGGGAAGCAGTTAAAATGAACATGCCAGCTTCCCAATTCTGAAAGACACCTGGATCCAGTAGGGCTGATTTTAACTTGTCAGTGAAAAGACTCAGAGACTTGGCTTCTGACACCAACATGTCTGCTTAGAGGGCTTGCTAATTCTCTGCTCCTCTATAAATCCCAGCTGGGAGGAATCCCTTAATGTGAACTTATTCTACACAATGATGTCTGGCTGCCCTTTTAAAGAGAGGAAGACATTTAAAACTTCAGAAAATGAATAGTTAAGGGGCGCATCTGAATGTGAAAGAACAGACTGAGGTTCTCCTAGACTTCTTGATGCCTGAATTGGTTACTAACTGAACCAAACTGAATGCTTTTTCTCTGATACTTTGTGCAACGCTTACCCAATAGCAGCTCCCTGTTGATCAAATGTTCATTGATTGATTGAATATATGTCCATGATGGCCCAAAACTTATAAGGAATACAGTCCAGGAACTTATAGTCTGAAAAGGGAAAAGCAGAACTTATAATAATAATAACAGAATGATACAATGATTAAGTGGAAAACAATTACCTCTGCAGGGGGTAAAGGTCTGTTTTCTGACCCTCCAGCTTTATGCTTTACAAAAGCAGAGGGATGGTTTTGTACCTGTACCTTAAACACTCAGCAATGCCTAGGAGTGACGTAATATCTGGAAGATATTCCAGACGGCTGAACCAGCAGGCAATATTACAGAAAACACGGGGCTTGAATGGGGAACCTTGAATAAAGATTTCAAATTTTCCAATCTGCATTCGAACTTTGCCTAATGACTCTGAGGTCCTTTTATCTTTCTCCTTCCAGTGTCAAAGCATATAAACAAAACCAAGTTGTCTTGGAACAAAGATGGCATCATCCATGGAGTCAGATATCAGGATGGGAACCTGGTGATCCAGTTCCCAGGTTGGTACTTCATCATCTGCCAACTGCAGTTTCTTGTGAAATGCCCAGAACATTCCGTCGACCTGAAGCTGGAGCTCCTCATCAACAAAGACGTTAAAAAGCAGACCCTGGTGACAGTGTGTGAGTCGGGAGCGCAAACCAAAAACATATACCAGAACCTCTCCCAGTTCTTGCTGGAACACCTCCAGGTCAACACCACCATATCAGTCAAGGTGGATAAATTCCAGTATGTGGATACAAACACCTTTCCCCTTGAGAACGTGTTGTCCATCTTCTTATACAGTAGTTCAGACTGAACCACCCCTCCTGGCCTTTGGGAAGAAAGCAACTCCCTACCACACAGCACTTATCCTTCCAGACACTTGGGGAAAAAAAAAGAAAACTTTAGGCCAAGACTGAAAAACACAAAGGGAATTAAATAGTACACTTCCAGCCCCTGGGAAGATCCAACTCAGGGTTAAAAAGAGACTTTTGAGTGAAGTATTTTCCAGATAGAAGGCGGGGACGCAATGTGGCATGGCGGACAGAGCCACACATGGGAAACAGAAGGGATGGATTTAGGCCCAGCCCAACCACTAACTCACTGTGTGACCTGGAGCTAGTCCTTTCCCTTCCCTGGAACTTGGATTTCACATCAGAAAAGCCAAGGGGCTGACTTTTAATCTTTCCAAGTCTCCTCCGTCTCAGAAGAACAGCCTCTCTCATCACAGACCTGAGACTTAAGATTCCAGGCGCTATTCCCGAAGCCCCCAGCCAGAGGAAAGGCCCCCACATTGGCATAAAACTAATGGTACTTAGTAGCCTTCTGGCTGTCATGTCACCTCAGCAGAGTCGGGATTTGGGGACAAGGTTCAGGGCACCTTGCTTGGCAAATGGAGTGAACAGTAGGGTCTAAAGTGTGCAAAACTGACCATCCTGAATCTAATACCTTGTGGGTATTTGGAAAACCACCCGGCCAGGCTTGACTCTGCCGGAGCTGAGACTGACAGTAAGACAACAACAGAAACCTTTTGTTTCCCATCAGGAAAGAGCCGCGAGCTTGGCAAGCACTCAGTCAGCGAGCAGCCATCAAGCTGATCAGCCGTTTGCTAAGAGCGGCTGCTATCTCCCACATGAACTCTTTCCCCACTTCAAACGGCTCTCAGGAAACCATTCGGTGGAGGGTTTTTAAGGCCTCACTGTGTTGTTGACAGACAATGATGACTCTGAAAATGGTGAGGACTTCTGACGAACGGCCGCCTCCTCTTCTGATCTGGATGGTCAGGACATTTCAACCTACGTTTACATTTGTCCGTCTGCGAGAGAGCACCTTGTTTGTTTGAGAGAAGGCCCGCTGACTTGAAATATAAGCTCATGAAGTTATGCTTCAGAGGAAAAAGGAATGCCTTAACTGCTATGTAAAGGAAGGGAGTAAAATTTGCATTTTTCTCAATTAGGAGGAAAGAAGAGAAAGGAGTAGGAACTCCGGAAACTGTCAGAGAAGGGCTAGAAATGATTTAAAAGAAGGGAAGTAAAAGAACAGCAGTGGTGGTATGGATGAGAGGGACTTCGGAGAATAAAAATGGCTAAGGGAAAGATTAAAGTAATTTGCTGAGCCAGGTGTTACACTGACTGCTTCCTAGGTCTCCACTAAGAAATGTTCAGTAAAGTCTACATTTCTCTTCAACACTTTCTGGAGTAGATTCTTTGGGAGGAGTGGGCATTGGAAGAGATGTTGAATTCAGCAAGTCAAGTGATCTGTGATAAAAAACAGGTTTTGAGGTCCTGAAGCCACAGAATAAGGGGGCACATGGCATTTACACCCTAACTCTGTAGAACAAAAGTATCCTGCTTAAACCAACTCATGCATTCTTGAAAAGTATCTGCAACCTAAGCGTGTGGAAGCCACGTAAATTTTCTACTGTCTCATAAATTAACTTTAGAAAGTTTCCATTTTCATTTTTAACCAACACTCCAGAGCAGAGGTACCTGATATTTACCTCCCGAGGGGTTCCTAATCTCAGTCTCTGTCGAGCAATGGCCTGAAAGCCAGCATCTGAAGACACAGAATTTAAAGGAATCCAGTAGCAAGACAAACAATTATAAGAGAATAATCATATTACTAATCATTAATAACCCAATGTAGGGATAATACAGAATCCCTGGTGGCTCAGATGGTACAGAATCTGCTTGCAGTGCAGGAGACCTGGATCCAATCCTTGGGTTGGGAAGACCCCCAGAGAAGGGAATGGCAACCCATAGGAAGTAGATGGCCTAGAAAGTTTAAAATGCAATTCGTGGCTCCCTGAGGGTTACCAACCCTCTGGAAATGCTGCGCGCAAATGACACCACCTACACAAGTAAAATAAGTCATTTTTCAAACTGGGAGTCCAGGCTGCCCAAACATACGCCTTTTTGTTAAAAACTCCTCTGGTGCTCACTCATTCTGCCCTCTCCCATCCCCAACACATAAATACACACACACACACACACAAACTATACTTGTAGAACTTGCAGAGGAGGGTGACGGACAAGCTGATGAATAATAACAAGTGAGTGTAAATGTATTTCTGCCCTTGGGAAAATTCACAGGGCTGTCTTTCTCCACATTCGGTGACTTCTTCCTCACCCCATTTCTCCATCACACATGGATGCCTCTGTGACTTCCTCATCCAATTCCTTCTCAGAATCCCTGCATCACACAGTTCTTGGCTGGGAGAAGGGCCCTGCACGTCCAGGGGGCTGCTGATAGGATCAGGCACTAAAGAAAGGAGTGCAGGGAAAACTGGGCAGGATTCACCGAACGGAGGAGGCTTCCGGAATCCCTGGAACACCGCTGACTCTCCTGGCACTGGGGGACAAGGCCGTTGAGAGCACAGAGGAGCACTGCCCTGCAGCAGGCTTCAGTCCTCAGGGATTCCTCTGTTTCTCCCTGACTCTCTCAAAACAATCCAGGATCATCATTTCAATGTGAGACAGGTGGTCTGTAGATTTTTGTACATGGTCAAATCATGGAAAAAGTTTAGGGTCCCATGATGTAAATGTTTCATCTCTCAGAAAATGAAGAAATATATGATATGAACAATATTTTGCAGTAAAAAAAATTAAAAGTTTTTTGTTTTATTTGAGGTTACATAGATAGGTGAGTGTATATATATGTGTGTGTGAGTAGGTATGTTTGTATGCATGTACATATATGTATACTCTATATATGCCTATGTGTATGTGTGTGTGTATACACTTTCCACTAATAATTGTTTTACAGGACACCTGCTTAACCTGGGGTTAGGGGAAGAAGCCTGATTATTGCTCTTGGCACTGCAAAATTTATATATTCTTGTATTTATTTTTAATTATGAAAAGAACAGAGAGTAGTATTTCTCCCATGACTCACCAGTATTTAATAACTATTAATATTTTACTATATTTGCTTCTGCTTCTTTTAAACAATAAAAAATACAGGTAGAGCTGAAGCCTCCCCACTCTGTTCCCATCCCTGTCCCCTCCCCAGAGCTAACTACAGCCTGGCAGTTTGCATGTCCCCTTCACTTGGTGGCTCAGATGGTAAAGAATCCACCTGCTATTCTGCAGGAGACCTGCGTTCAATTCCTGGGTCAGGAAGATTCCCTGGAAAAGGGAATGGCTACCCACTCCAGTATTCTTGCCTGGAGAATTCCATGGACAGAGGAGCTTGGGGGGGCTATAGTCCATAGGGTCACAAAGAGCTGGACATGACTTAAACGAATGACTTTCACTTACATAGTTTTATATTTGTTTTCCCATAGAAATATATAGTACAAGTCTGTGTGTTTTTAAAATTTTCAATAAATGATATCCTACTTTATATGGCATTTTGTGACTTGAAATTTTCATATAACATTGAGGTTCTGAGATTTATCTAAGCTAACACACACAGATCTATTAATAGCTCATTCATCTAAGTGCTATTATACTACTTCATTGTTTGAATACATCAGAGTATGCTCATTCTCCTATGGATACGGATGTAGCTTGCCTTCTGATCTTGCTGCAATAAGGATCTTCCTGCATAGTTCCCATCCCTTGTTGCCATTTTTCAATACAGCAAAAGAATTCTCTTTAAAAATTAGAAACAGTACCCTAAAGCTACTAAGTTCGCCTTCACCAGTGAAGGTTTAGACTCCTCTGTGGTCACAACTCACAAGCTGGAGCCTTGAAATCTAAAGAGCCATTTCTGTATTTCCTAAGAACCTCTCTGCTCTGTACTACCATCCCACCCAAAGTCCGGAGTGCCGGTGTGGTGTCAGGCCCCAGGCCAGGTGCCAGCCTGTGTGCCACGGCTCTGCCAGGCTACTGCAAAATCAGCTCTAGTTAGCGTGTGCTTGGAGTGTCTTACCAAAGCACTCCAGGGCTCCCCTGGACCTGGTTCTCTTTCTGGAGAATAAATGAAAAATCCAGTCTGCAAGAGGGGTAAGCACAACACCAGAAGGAAATTTCTCCAGAGACCAAACATCCATGTTCCTTGGGCTCAAGTCCCTTTTCTCTTCACACTCCACACTGTCTCTCTGGGTGACTGATCCAACCCCTTTGCCTTCAAATGACATTTTCTTGCCAATGACTGCATCATCTCTACATTCAGTTTGGTTCTTTTCCGAAAATCCAGTCCAGTCCAGTAGCTATTGTGCTCTAGTTCTCTCTGAGCCCTTGCAGAGGAAGGCTGAACTCAATACTAGTGCAGTGGCTTTCAAGCTTTGTTTCACATTTTTACCATGACCCGGGGGGGGGGGGGGGGGGAAAAAANGGGGGAGGAAAAAAAAACCTTCCTTTGCAAACAACTGCATGTGTGTATGTATATACAAACAACACACACACACACACACACCCGAAGACAAACATTTCATTAAGTAATACTTACCCTTATTTGTGCCCAAGGAAATAATCTTGTTGTGATCACCTGAAGTGATTTTATAATGTTCTCATGAGTCACATCCCATAACTGTTCAAGCTTGCTTTTCCCTGCCCCACAGGTGGGAAAGTTAAAAACAGACTTTCCTTATTCCCTTGCAGCTCAGGCTTTAGAATGGTTTGGTCTTAGATTTTGGAATGTTCATCCACTCACTCAGCATGCACAGCTGTGGAGGGCTGTGGTTATCTTGTAGCTGCAGGGGTCTGCCGGGGTTCCAGTGTCCAGCTTAGCAGGTGTGGCGAGCCTGGCTGTAAGGAGAGGAGCATGCATTCTGCTGACATGGTCTGTTGCAGATTCACATTGGTTCTAGAGCTGGCAGTACCAGCGGCTTCCTTATTGGGGGTAGTTTCCTGTTTGAAATGGTGATGTTGTGGCTGTAGAGGGGGCAACTTCGTGACTGCAAGACTGTTTAAGAGACAGCAGGGACCACAGAGGCTCAGTTCCTAGGAGCAGCCTTAGAGGTTGCTCCTGAGAGCTCAACCTGGATTCTGTTTCCTCAGCCCTCTTGACAGTCCGTGAGCCATTTAATGCATGAACGCTAAGTTGCTTCAGTCATGTCCAACTCTTTGCGACCAAATGGACTGTAGCCCACCAGGCTCCTCTGTCCATGGGATTCGCCAGGCAAGAATACTGGAGTGGGTTGCCATGACCTCCTCCAGGGGATCTTCCCGATCCAGGGATCAAACCCACATCTCTTAAGTCTCCTGCATTGACAGGCAAGTTCTTTACCCCTAGCACCACCTGGGAAGCCCAAGCCATTTAATACACTGGGATAAATGCCTTCCTGCTAGACAAGCTGGAGTGAGGTCTGCTCCCTGCAACTGATCCCTGATGGATACAAACTCAACATGTATACAACCAACCTCATGATACACATCCCACACTTGTCACCATCCCCATGTCCAAATTCCAAGGACTACCCGAGACTCCCATGACCCTTGTTTCCTACCTCCCATCCAATCAATATCTGTCCAATATCTGTGGGTCCTCTGGTTCCAGCTCTTGTGCACTATTCCCTTCCCCTCCTAAGTCACATCCCTGTCTCACTCTACAAATTATACCTCCAGACAGAACAGCTTTCCATTGTTCTTGGAACTGACAGCAATAATTATCATTTATCAAGCTCTTATATGTTATACACTTGTCATGTACTCACTCATTCAATCCTCAAACCGGCCCTAGGAGGGAGGCGTTATTACCCCCACACTGCAGGCAACAATGACACTGAGACTCTGAGACACAGTGGTGTGGTCAACATCACACAGGCCAGGGGTGGCAGAGTTGGGATCCAAGCCCTGGTTTGTGAACATTCACTTTTCAACATCCATGCAACAGCTGCTATGAGCCCAGCCTACCTAAAATCCAAGCTTTCCAAACCAGCTCTGTCTTTCTCTGCTGCTGCTAAGTCGCTTCAGTCGTGTCCGACTCTGTTCAACCCCAGAGACAGCAGCCCACCAGGCTCCCCCGTCCCTGGGATTCTCCAGGCAAGAACACTGGAGTGGGTTGCCATTTCCTTCTCCAATGCATCAAAGTGAAAACTGAAAGTGAAGTCATTCAGTCGTGTCCAACTCCTAGCGACCCCATGGAGTGCAGCCCACCAAGCTCCTCCATCCATGGGATTTTCCAGGCAAGAGTACTGGACTGGGGTGCCATCGCCTTCTCCCTGTCTCTCTCTAGAGCCTGCCTTTCTCTTCAGTGCCTACGTTCTCTGCTCAAATGACACTCAACTTCTCCCAATTCCTCAAACCTTCTGTGTTCAGCCTTCCCACCAAGTATTTGCATATGTTTTTTCCTTCTTCCTGGAATGCTCATTTCACTCTCTTTTACTTGATTAACTCCTATCATTGTTCTGAGCTCCTCAACAAAGTCCTTCCGGCTCTTCTGGCCTCACCTAATCCTAGGCTGTCTACTCTCACTCTTGCCCCATCCCTAACTGCATGACAGTTTACTGTCCACCCCTGGTTTTCCCTATAGCTCCTCTCCAACATCCAAAGTCCTCAACGGCAGGGACCCCATCAGTCTTATTCAGTGTTCAGTCCTCATAGTCTAGCACAGTTCCTGATATATCAGACAGCTGTTCCATAGCAGTATTTCTTAAATAAGTAACCAAAGAAAATCTCTTTCAACATGGGCCCTATTCTAGAGAAAAAAATACCAAATAAGCCACCAAAAAAAAAAAAATTAAAAAGATTGAAAGCCATCTTCTCTCTTACGAATGTTATATAGCACTCAAGAGGGTCAAGAATGCTGATTAAAGATAGGGCAAATTTTCAAAAGACAAAATCCACCCCTGTCATTAGAGAATTTGGAAAAAGACAAACCCTGACTTATTCCATTAAACCTTTTCTATAAGTCAGGTGTAATATTTGCTATATAATCCATCTCTTCAGTTCAGTTCAGTTCAGTTGCTCAGTCATGTCTGACTCTTTGCAACCCCATGGACTGCAGCATGCCAGGCTTCCCTGTCCATCACCAACTCCCAGAGCTTGCTCAAACTCATGTCCATGGAGTCGGTGATGCCATCCAACCATCTCATCCTCTGTTGTCCCCTTCTTCTCCCACCTTCAATCTTNTGTCCATCACCAACTCCCAGAGCTTGCTCAAACTCATGTCCATGGAGTCGGTGATGCCATCCAACCATCTCATCCTCTGTTGTCCCCTTCTTCTCCCACCTTCAATCTTTCCCAGCATTGGGGTCTTGTACAATGAGTCAGTTCTTTGCATCAGGTGGTCAAAGTATTGGAGTTTCAGCTTCAGCATTGGTCCTTCCAGTGAATATTCAGGACTGATTTCCTTTAGTATGGACTGGTTGGATCTCCTTGCTGTCCAAGGGACTCTCAAGAGTCTTCTCCAGTACCACAGTTGAAAACCATCAATTCTTCGGCACTCAGCTTTCTTTACAGTCCAACTCTCACATCCATACATGACTACTGGAAAAGCCATAGCTTTGACTAGAGGGATGTTTGTCAGCAAAGTAATGTCTCTGCTTCTTAATATGCTCTCTGGGTTGGTCATAGTTTTTCTTCCAAGGAGCAAGTGTCTTTTAATTTCACGGCTGCAATCACCACCTGCCAATGATTTTGGAGCCCCCCAAAACAAAATCTCTCACTGTTTCCATTATTTCCCCATCTAGTTGCCATGAAGTGATGGGACCACATGCCATGATCTTAGTTTTCTGAATGTTGAGTTTTAAGCTAACTTTTTCACTCTCCTCTTTCACTTTCATCAAGAGGCTCTTTAGTTCTTCATTGCTTTCTGCCATAAGGGTGGTGCCATCTGCGTATCTGAGGTTATTGATATTTCTCCCAGAAATCTTGATTCCAGCTTGTGTTTCATCCTGCCTGGCATTTTGCATGATGTACTCTGCGTATAAGTTAAATAAGCAGGGTGACAATATACAGCCTTGATGTACTCCTTTCCCAGTTTGGAACCAGTCTGTTGTTCCATGTCCAGTTCTCACTGTTGCTTCTTGACCTGCATTTAGATGTCTCAGAAGGCAGGCAAGGTGGCCTGGTATTCCTATCTCTTGAAGAATTTTCCACAGTTTATTAAAGGCTTTGGCATAGTCAATAAAGCAGAAATAGATGTTTTTCTGGAACTCTCTCACTTTTTCAATGATCCAGTGGATGTTGGCAATTTGATCTCTGGTTCCTCTGCCTTTTCTAAATCAAGCTTGAACATCTGGAAGTTCACAGTTCACATACTGTTGAAGCCTGGCTTGGAGAATTTTAAGCATTACTTTGCTAGCATGTGAGATGGATGCAACTGTGTGGTAGTTTGAAAATTTTGGGCACTGCCTTTCTTTGGGGTTGAACTGCAAACTGACCTTTTCCAGTCCTGTGGCCACTGCTGAGTTTTCCAAATTTGCTGGCATATTGAGTGAAGGACTTTCACAGCATCATCTTTTAGGACTTGAAATAGCTCAGCTGGAATTCCATCACCTCCACTAGCTTTGTTTGTAGTTATGCTTCGTAAGGCCCACTTGACTTAGCATTCCAGGATGTCTGGCCTAGGTGAGTGATCACACCATCGTGGTTATCTGGGTCATGAAGATCTTTTTTGTATAGTTCTGTGTATTCTTGCCACCTCTTCTTAATATCTTCTGCTTCTGTTAGGTCCATACCATTTCTGTCCTTTATTGTACCCATCTTTGCATGAAATGTTCCCTTGGTATCTCTAATTTTTTGAAGAGATCTCTAGTCTTTCCCATTCTATTGCTTTCCTCTATTTCTTTGCATTGATCACTGAGGAAGTCTTTCTTATCCCTTCTTGCTATTCTCTTACTATCTCTATAAGACTATATGCTATTGGAATCCTGTCATAGCTGGCGACACTCTCCCTAGAGAGTTTAAATCAAATTTTAGTGCACCTTAGAGCCAACTGAAAGACTTCTTAAATTCCTCATGCCCAAGCCACATCTCATATCTGTTAAATTAGAATCTCTAGGGTTAGGCCCCAGGCCCCAGGATTGAGCTCCCACAATGTAAACTAAGTTTAAAAGTCAGTGGTTTAAATCCATGGTATCCATATTGTGCCCTGGACTAGCAACCTCAGCATCACAAGATAGTTACTAAAATGCAGACTTTCACACTCAACCAGAACTATTAAAACAGAATGTGCATTTTAATAAGATCCAAAAGAGATTCACAGGCACCTAATGGTTTGAGCAATACTGGATTCCATGACTTTCCCTGGTAATTAGAGAATACTCTGAACCCATTATGCTTCCCAGTTTCTCCCAAATTGATTTTGGGAAATTAACTCTTCCTTCCCCTCTGCTGTATATACAAATGTGAGGGTCTGGACACTGCCAAGGGCATCATTAAGTCACTATGACGGTATTTATTTGAAATGACCATCACTGAGTTTTTCAAATTTGCTTTTCTGGCCCAGCTCTCTCCCCTGAGAATCTTAGGCAAGAGCTGGGACAAAGTTCTGGCCAATATGTCGAAAGCTTTGGCCATGGTAGAGAGACGGGAATGTACCGTAATTTCACTGTGGCCAAGAAACACAGAAAACAAGTCTGAGGTCAGCAGGTGAGAAAGAACAGCTTAGAAACCTGAGTTTGAATCCTGAGTCAGGCAATCATTGACATGAGGAGCTTCATGAGTTACAAACACTCTTTAAACTGAAATTTCCTCTGCTGAAAAATGAGAAGCATAATCCTTCCCAAAGCTGTGAGAGAACAAACACACCACAAGCTTGAAAAGCACACAAACGTGAAGTAATTGTATTGCATTTCACGTTCACAGGGGTGTCTGACGGTGGGGAGAGGAAATGCTTAAGGGGAATGAAGGTGAATGAATGTTCCTCGAACTCACCGGAGCCATTTCTCATCTGTGGCCAGAAAAACTAGCCATTGACCAGCAAAGGTGTCCATGAGACAGACACCCGGGGGGTGCTTTTATACTTTAGGGCAGGGGTTCCCAATCTCCAGGCTACATACCTGTACCTCCTGTCAGATCAGCGGCAGCATTTAGTTCAGTTCAGTTCAGTTGCTCAGTCGTGTCCGACTCTTTGCGACCCCATGAATCGCAGCACGCCAGGCCTCCCTGTCCATCACCAACTCCCAGAGTTCACTCAGACTCATGTCCATCGAGTCCGTGATGCCATCCAGCCATCTCATCCTCTGTCTTTCCCTTCTCCTCCTGCCCCCAATCCCTCCCAGCATCAGAGTCTTTTCCAATGAGTCAACTCTTCGCATGAGGTGGCCAAAGTACTGGAGTTTCAGCTTCAGCATCATTCCTTCCAAGGAAATCCCGGGGCTGATCTCCTTCAGAATGGACTGGTTGGATCTCCTTGCAGTCCAAGGGACTCTCAAGAGTCTTCTCCAACACCACAGTTCAAATGCATCAATTCTTCGGCGCTCAGCCTTCTTCACAGTCCAACTCTCACATCCATACATGACCACAGGAAAAACCATAGCCTTGACCAGACGGACCTTAGTCGGCAAAGTAATGTCTCTGCTTTTGAATATACTATCTAGGTTGGTCATAACTTTTCTTCCAAGCAGTAAGCGTCTTTTAAAGTCCACAATACACATGATGCACTTGAATCATTCCCAAACCTTCCTCCCATCCCCAGTCCATGGAAAACTGTCTCTCATGAAATCAGTCCCTGGTGCCAGAAAGGTTGTGGAGCAGTCCTTTAGGGAAAACTGGCCTGCATAAGCCAAAGGAATACTTGGAGACAGAGTGTCGGGGGTCCCTTCCGTGGTCTCCCTCATGGCAGCACTGGATGACTGGTGTTGGCGTGTCTTTTTCCCCACTGAGTATAGAGCATCTGGAAAGCAAGAATCCTTCTCTGAACCCCCATTACCTAGATCTGTGTCTGGCACAAAGCCAGCACTCGGAATAGTAGATTTCACCCACAGCAAGACAGGGAATCAGTGGGTGAGGCTATCATTGCAGTTGCTTTGAAGCAGGAAAATGCTGAACTGAAGCTTCCTCTTGCCACTGGAAGGCTCCAAGGGAAAACCAGCTCAAGTATTTCAACATTCTGTTCCCTCCACCAAGGGCACGGGCACCGGAGACAGAACTGCCGGGACCTGACTCTGCCTTCTGCTCTCATGGTTAGTTTCCTTGTACCAGCTGGCCTGATGCACACAGCACTGGATACAGAAGATGACAAGGGAAGAAAGGGCATCCAACATGGGGCTGACCTAGCGAGATGAGGAAAATCAAGAAAATGCTGAAGGAGGCTTAATTTCTACAGCCAAAGTTACATTCTTACCCTTGAATACACAGTCTCAACTGGACCTGATTTGTCCATTCTCCTTGTTCACACCTAGCTTAATATTATATGAATCTATGTAACTGACAGGAGAAGGCAATGGCACCCCACTCCAGTACTCTTGCCTGGAAAATCCCATGGACAGAGGAGCCTGGTGGGCTGCAGTCCATAGGGTCACAGTTGGACACGACTGAGCGACTTCACATTCACTTTTCACTTTGATGCAATGGAGAAGGAAATGGCAATCCACTCCAGTGTTCTTGCCTGGAGAATCCCGGGGACAGGGGAACCTGGTGGGCTGCATCTACGGGGTCACACAGAGTTGGACACGACTGAAGCAACCTAGCAGCAGCAGCAGCATGTAATTAACAACACTTTCTGAATGCTTCTTTACCAGGTTCTGGACATCATATTGAAGCCTTCAAAGACTATAGGCTCTTACATTCTCACACCATCTTATGAGAGACTGCCAGTCCCGTGTTACAGATGAGGAGACTGAGGCACGAAAAAATGCAACAGCAAGTCCAGGCTTAAGCAGGTCAGGATGTACATGCCCATAGTCTGACTCAAGAACCACACCTCAAAGGACTGTAGTGACACTGCTCTACTGTGAAGCCACTTGACTTCACATATGCGATTTCTTTGTCTACAAGATCCGTGCCCTTCCTTTTCATCTTGGTTTGCTGACCTCATTCATACAATCTCAACCCAAGCATTATTCCTCAAGAACCATGCCCAGGCTAAGTTAGGCATTCCAACCTGGGCCTTGGCAATCTCATCTTCATCAAAAGCATTTATCACCTTGTACTATAACTGTACAATTATGTGTTTGCTTCACTCGTCAAGCCTGTAGGCTTCTTAATAAGACAAGGCTTAAATAGAGTACATGCCCCCTGCCCATGTCTACAAAATAAAGTGATTTTTGCTTCCAAATTATTTTGGCATGGTCCTCCACCATTCACACCCTACTTTGGATTCTTGAAGCCTGTCACTCCACATCACTGAACCTTTATGGTTCATTCTGGGTGTTCTAGAAACTGGCTGCTTCTCCTCTTGGTCACTGTCATTGCTAAGTGGAGAACCATGAACCTGAAGATACCAGTCACTCTAGGCCTCACTCTGCAGTCAGGCAACATCTCACTCCCCACTACCACAATTATCCAGGCCTTTTCGTGACTGAGAATCCTAACCCAACTTTTCCTGGACCCAGAGAGAGAGAGAGAAAAGTGCGACCACCCCCAACCCAAAGTGCCAACTCATTTCCTGCCCAGAACTAACCACTTCCCAAAAATGAATGACTCTCTGGACATCCATTCCCTTCAGGGGAAAACCCCACCCCCACCTACTAGGCTGTCATCTTACCCTGTGACCCCAACCTGACAATCACCTAACAGCTCAATATCAGTAATCCCCACAAAGTTTACATGACTCATCCTTATCTACTAGCACCTTGTTGTTCTAGGTTAGATTTTTTTTTTTTCATTTTGGGGGTAGTTTTTATTAGACATGGGAGTCAATCGGAAAGAACCAAAGCTAGAACAACTTGAGCATCCAAAAGGCCATTAACCCTTTGGAGAGAAGGCACTGGTGAAGGTAATATTTCTGTATATATTATGGATGTATTCCAACCTGGAGGGGGGGCATACATGGGTGTGTTCACTGTAAAATTTTGCTGAGCTGTACATTAATGATTTATGCACATTACTAAAGTCAAGGAGAGTTCTTGACACACAGTGGGCATATGATAAGATATTTGTTGAATAAATGAAAGGTTTGGTGAATACCATCTTAGATGTCTGCACAGTGCTTTCGAGTTTACAAAACCACTCTTTCAAGTCACAGGTGAGGGAACTAATTTATGCACTCAGCTGGTAAGAGGCAGAGTAGGGGGCCCCTGGTATTCTGATTTCTTACCCAGACTATACTATATTCTGGGGTCAGCAAACAATAGCTTTGGGGCAGTTGCATGTTTTGTAGATAAAGTTTTATTGGAAAACAGCTGTGTCCACTTATTTACATACAGTCTATTACTATTACTGCTTTTGTCCTACAATGATTACAAATGAGTAGTTATGACAGGGACAGAGTAAATGGACAAAGCAGGTGATTAAACAGTTAATCTCACTAGGGGATTTTGAAAATGTGGGAGACCGCTGTAAATTAATGATTACTCAGGTTTGTTTAATCACAAAACCAAAACCAAAACCAAAGAGGCTTGCTTAGCAACAAAACTATGCAACAGAAGCAAGAGTCATGCCCCAAGACAATAAAACAATGGTGGCGGGAGACCTGCATCCTGCCCAGTGAGCTCACTAAGTTCATGATCTCTAGGATGTGCTCTCTGCACACATTTAAAAAAAAGAAGAAGAAACAATAATTTGTGAACCATAATTCTTGTCCCTACATGAGGGACAAGAAAACTCCCCTGCTCAACTTGGAGGAGGAGCTTATGATGCAAGCATGAAGTCTGCTCGAGAAAAACAAAGAACTTCTTCTCCCCCTCTCCACTTTTCCTTTGATTATAAAAGTGTATAGCAGTAAGTGGCATTGCTCACCTGCCCACTTGTAAACCTCAGGAGTGTCCTATTCTAATAAGTCACTCTTATCTATCACTTTGCCTCTTGCTGAATTCTTTTCTACACTGAGACATAAAGGACTATGGTACCAGAGGTCTGCAGAGCCCCCGAAATGACACCAATTGGTTTCAGTTAAGCTAGGATGTAAGAGAGGTTCTATGGCCTGCTAACCTGAAATATTCACTATTTGGCCCTTTATAGAAAATGTTTGCCAACTCTGCTATATACTACTGGTGACTCCATATCTATTCAGATGTACATATTTACATACCACACGCACACTTTCTAAATTCACTCACAAAGAGAACCATGTGGCCACTGCCTCCATCTGAACTTCTCAATATTGTTAGCTGTGGGAAGGGAGTATCAAATCTGCTGGAACCCTGTATAGAATACTTCTGGACCAGTTCATGAGCTTTGACCATGGCAGTATCCTAACTTTATGAGCAACAAACTATAAGAAAAAAAGGTTTGAGGCAAGTCTATCAAGAACAATGAGAAGAAATAACTTCCAGTAAGAGGAGACAAAATCATAACAAAAGAGAAGAATTTTAAAATCACAACTTGGACCTCTTTAGCTCACAGTTTTGTGAAAACCCTACACACTCTTATAAGTGACCCAGTTTAGTCTTGTAGCATTATGATGGCTGATGCTGAAAAATATTTCTTACATTATTCTTATTTATTATTAAATCTTGATGACTTCAGTTAGGAAAAAAAAAAAAAATCCTGCCAGGAGCTTTCTAAGTCAAGAACCTGAATTAACCTTTGAGGATGATGAGTTTTTTGTTTTGGGAAAAACACATTTGATGGTAACTTTTAGTTATGCAAACTGTTGTTTGTTGTTCAATTGCTTAGGCTCCTCCATCCATGGGATTTTCCAGGCAAGAATACTGGAGAGGGTTGCCATTTCCTTCTCCAGTGGATCTTCCTGACCCAGGGATCGAACCTGTGTCTTCTGCAAGTCTCCTGCACTGAAGGTGGATTCTCTACTGTTGAGCCACCAGGGAAGCCCATGAGATGATTAGATAGCATTGCCAACTGAATGGACATGAATGTGAGCAACCTCCAGAAGATAGAGGGGACAGAGAAGCCTGATGTGCTGCAATCCATGGGGTAGCAAAGAGCCAGACACAACTTAGCAACTGAACAACAACAACAATTTAGTTTGCAAAACTAAGCAACGATCTTTTTCTAATAAAAGAAGATTGAGATGCTGAGGACTTGTCTAGAAGCCTACTTCCCAGATTAGTCTGAGAAACTGCTCCAGAAAATCATGGTTCTCAACACAGTTTTATACCTTGTCAGAATAAAGAACATTAAACAAGTCAGGGATATATTTCTTGAAAAGACTTTTTAATGTCTCTTTCTAAAATAGGGATTCAGAATGCACCTTTCTAGGAAAATTATTGTTTGCTCTTAGATGTGTATGTTTTTCTTCAATCAGCTACCAAGGGGGAGTTTGGATACAGATGAAGGAGGAAACAGACAGAACAGGCTCCATCTTGAAAACAGGACTCCATCTTGGGCTGGACTGTGGACTTTGAAATATATGCCCAGTATCTATGCAAAAGACATACCAACTGGAAAACCAGACCCCCCAGATGGAAGAACCCCAGGGCACATATCTAGACTCTCCATTGCCTAAAATACCCTAATTATCTGTGTAACCAAATAGAATCATACATTCTATTATGCTTATTGGGGTATGATCACAGGCCTATTGATAATTGTCCACTGTTAACTACCTAGGCTTAAGGCATATAAATCATGGGTTAACTTTGATTGTATCTTTCTCTTCCTTTGCTCAGACTAGTTTCAGGGAATTTGGGGAGGTGGGTTTGGGCACATACACTTAGGGTATATAAGGTTTTCACAAAAACTGGTTGGGGTCCTTGGCTAAGAGGAGACTCTGCCTTGGGCCCGCTGGTGTAATAAACTGCTCTCCACTATCTGCATTGTCCTTCTGAGTGAGTTAGTTTCCCGGAACACGTGGCTACAACACAGAGACTAGATGTAACTAGTAACTGGTAACTGGAAGGACAGAAGAACATACCTTCAATTTACACTAGTAAAGTGGACTTAACTGGGTTCTATGTGAATTATGGAAAATCATATATAGCTATTTTCTTGACTGAATTATCCAGATTTCCATAAATAAAGTATCAGACCTAAGGTCCTACTCAACATGGGGCCAAACCCAACACTGTGGGTAGTGGAACATTACTGGTGCCAATATGAGAGTCCCTTGGACTTCAGGGAGATCAAACCAGTAAATCCTAAAGGAAATCAACTCTGAATATTTATTAAAAGAATTGATGCTGAAGCTGAACCTGCAATACTTTGGCCATCTGATACAAAGAGTCAACTCATTGGAAAAGACCCTGGTGCTGGAAAAGATTGAAGGCAAAAGGAGTAGGGGGCAGCAGAGGATGAGATGGTCAGATCGCATCACTGACTCAATGGACATGAGTTTAAGCAAACTCCCAGAGATGGTGAAGGACAGGGAAGCCTGGCATACTGAAGTCCAAGGGGTCACAAAGAGTTGGACATGATTTAGCAACT
>SJYQ01003977.1:0-10113 GCA_006410935.1 Redunca redunca
TGGGTGGTGCTTGGTTTCAGTGTAGGTATGGAGCCATTTGATGAGTTCCTATCAATTAATGTTCCCTGTTGTCAAGAGTTCTCTGATGCTCTCAGGATTTGGACTTAAGCCTTTTCAGTTTTATTTTTACAGTGGCCTCAAGACTTCTCTCCATCTATACAGCACTGATGATAAAACATTCGGTTAAAGATGAGAAGTTTCTCCAAATTGAGGACACCCAGAGGAGTTCACTGAGTTACATGGAGAAGAGAAGAGGGAGGGTGGTGTTGGAGGTGGCTGGAATGAGATGAGGTGGGATCAAAAGAGGAGAGAGCAATCTAGCCAATAATCACTTCCTGTGTGCGCTCCACAGTACAGACTGCTCAGAGATGTTCACGGAGTTATACAAAGAAGAGGAGAGGGAGGAAATAGACAGAGGTGCCCAGGAGGATAAAAGAGGGAAATGAAATGGAGAGACACAGATCCAGCCAGTAACCAGTTCCCTAAGTGTTCTCCACTATCTAGAACACAGAAATTCACAGGGTTGGATAGAGAAGAGAAGGGGAGGGAAGAGACAGAGGCCAGCTGGTGGAGAAAAAGGAGAGTCCAAAGGAGGAGAGAGTGGTCAAGCCAGTAATCTTTCTCTCAGGTAAAATTGGGTACTGAAGACTGGGTTTTTAAATGTACAAAATTGACAACTACCAAAAAGCAAAGATTAAAAATCAAGAGTAGAGGTTGGATTTTCAAAAGTACAATATTAAATAAAAAAAGAAGAAGAAAAAAACAAAGCCACAAGAATTATTAAAAACAACATCAACAGCAAAAAAAGAATGATCTTAAAAAAATAGTAAAGATATATCTGGGACTTTCTCTGGTGTTGTGGGCAGTGTGGGGTCACCTCCAAGGTGGTTCCCTCTTTTTAGCTTCTTCTGTTTGCTGGTCTCTTCAGTGTCTGATTTCCACCCTTATACAAGGAGGGCAGTGGTGGACACTTTTTTTTTTAGGCTCACTTGTTCAGTCATGCTGTAGGGAGGGAGGGATGTTGCAAACAACTAACACTGGTGTGAGCTCGCAGTGTCTCAGCCATGCTGATCCTGCCCTTGCTCATGGTATATACTGCTCAGGCTCTACATTGCTCCACTGGGAACTGTCTGAGGCTGGCCCTAGGTTGCACGCACCTCCTCAGTCTAAGCCACTCAGGTTTGGCACTCAGGTAGTCCTCAGAGACGCAGGTTCGGTTGGGCCTATATTTTGTGCCCTTTCCAGGTCTGAGTTGCTCAGGAGTTTGGTGAGCATGGTTGCTGTGACTTATCACCTTTCCCGTCCCTGCTGTTGAGTTTTCTGGGTGCACCACTGGCATTCCTCCTCAGGCAGATGATGACTGTCCAGAACCCCAAGAAGTGTTAGCAAAGAAGCCTGCTGGCAGTTTGGTAGGTAATGTCTCTCTTGGGCTGTGATTGCCCCCTTCCAGCCCTTTTGGTTCTGGCTTCCTGTCACAGGAGGGTGATGGTCTGCAGCCGGCTATTTCTGTTCTGTCCTTTGTTCTGTGCACGATCCTGGTGGTATCTTATGTTCACGCTTTTCACATGGTGGCTATCCTGCAGTCTGGTCTGCTAGCCTCAGTTAGTTCACTCTGGTTATGCTCAGGGCATTCTGGCCCGATTCTTAAAAGCACTGCAGCCCGCTTCTCCCTGTCCAGCCCCCAGTTGCTAGTGGTGGATACAGGCATCTGCGCTGCTTCTCCACTGGGGGAGTTACCATTGGGCTTGTAATCTGTTGGTTTTAATTATTTATTTATTTTTCCTCCGTGTTATGTTGCCCTCTGTGCTTCCAAGGCTCACCACAGACTCGGCAGCGAGAGTGTTTCTGGGACTCATTTCCCAGGTCGGATCTCCCTCCCTACCTCCTTTGTCTCTTTTTTCATCTTTTGAAGATAACAATCTGCCTAATGTCCTCTGCCAGCATTCAGTTGTTTTGTCGAATTTACTCAGTTCTTTTGATGAATTTGTGAGGGAGAAAGTGGTCTCCCCATCCTACTCCTCCACCATCTTCGGACTATTCCTCAATTATATTTTAAAATTAAAGAAAAAAAAACATTCCTATATCTAAACTAAATAAACAGACAAACAAGCAACAACAACAACAAAAAACTGCTGTCAAGAAAACTTCTGTTGACGGTTAACAAAGAGTAAATTACTTATTAAAAAGAAATTTTATTTTAAAAGGCTTCCATTAGTGACACTAGTAGTAGATTCTTTCAGCTGTCCACACAGAAAGAGGTTTTGGGTGAAACAGGCTTGTCCCTTAATCCTGAAATTAACTACCCAGGTGGTCAACTACTTTCCTATTGTGATGACTGAATGTTGAAGGCTGGTGCTGATAGTCCACAGTCTGTAAATGTTTCATTCTGAATTCTGGATGACTCGGAGATCTCCGTGGGTAAAGATACTATCTTTCTCATTCTGTAAGAGAGAGAAATTACTAAATGTTGGATGGTAGATCATGGATGAATGGAAGGTGGATGGACAGGTGGGTAGATGGATGGATAAATGGATGCATGGAAGGATATGTAACTAAGATTCATTGGTCCCAGGCTTGTTGCCTTCACTGTTTATCCAAAAGTATCTTGCAGCCCTCTGGAACCCTCTTTGAAGCTGGACTATGCAATACTCCCAAAGAAAAATCCTTTGGCCTTCTAGGAGTCTGAGCATGACACCAGAACATCCTGGCTAGCTAAGGAGAAGGACAGACAATCAAAAAAGTCTTCAGGTCAACCTCCAGGGCTGATGGTATTTTTTCACAAGGGACTTGGAAGTCAGAGAACTAACATGGGAATTTATCAGTTTCAAATAGCATAAATACCATCAAAGTGGCTTAAAAGGGAAAAAAAAAAGATCTTTGGCCTACATGACTGAAAGGTTCAGAAATACGTGATCTCACACCCTATGACCACCAACACCCCAGGTGCATAATTCAACAAGTATCTTTAAATTCTTTTAAATTCAGTCTCTGTCTCTATCCCTGCACATTGTTTCCTCTAACTTGGCTTCATTTGTAGACAATAATCCAGATGGGGTAAAAAATGTGGCAGGAGTGATTCAACAAAGATTTCTATTGATTGAATGTTGGTTAATTCTTTGAAGGATAATTGCTTAGAAAGATTGGCTAAATTTATTATGTGAGATTAAAATGTCCTTATGGTTGAAATATCTTGAGTTCCTTCTTCCTTAGTTATTTGCAGCCAAAAGCATCTCAACATATATTGCACATAATAAGTTGCCGTATAACACCACATGGACTCAGATGTCTACTCAGGAAATCAGTCATTCAAGTGGAATGGATATTTTTTCCATCAGATATTACTTGAGCATCTATAATGCACTGGCAGTGTCCCAGGCACAACAGACACATATTAGAATAAGACATGGTGCTTGCCAAAAAAAAAAAACCACAGAAAAAAAACGAGAAATTTGAGCACCTTAAAAACATAAGTAAAAGGCTCTGCAGACCATGTTGTTCTCAGAAGTCCCATTTTACAGCAGGGGAAACTGAGGCCCAGACAGTGTCATTTGCTCATCTGTGACCCCCACTTGCTGGAAGGTAGCAGAGCCCAGACCCCAACCCAGGATCACTGATGCCTTAATTAAGGCTCTTCCACACAAGATACAAACTGGCAGCTCAGAGGACAGAACTGACCCACAGAGAAGGTTGACTAAATTTCACAATATGTTTGCAAAATTTGTTATAACTATATAAAACAAATAGTTGGAAGACATAATGCAAAATATGAATTTTGGGCAATCTGGCAACATGGGCACGTAAGTATGCACCTGACCAGCAGGTGCCACATCAGAGTTTGCCCCAGTCCCCACTGTGCATGGACAGAGGAGCCTGGTAAATTACAGTCTCAGAGTCAGACATGAGTCTCAGAGTCAGGTTTCAGAGTTGGACATGACTTAGCAACTAAAAAATAACAATAACCATGCCATTTTGTGACCCAGACACTGAAACAAACCATCAACTGCCATAGTCTGTGCTTTTTTCAGAATGGAGAAATATTTTCAGAATGGAGGAGAAAAAAAGGAAAAACAGGACTTCCCTGGTGGTCCAGTGGTTAAGAATCTGCCTGCCAATATAGGGAACACAGGTTTGACTGCTGATTTGGGAAGATTCCACATGCTCTGGGACAACTAAGCCCGTGAAAACTACTGACCTTGCATTCCTGAGCTCATACTCTGGAATAGAAGCCACCACAAGAAGCCCATGCAGTGCAACTAGAAAAAACTCTCTCTCATGGCAATGAAGATTCAGCACAGTCCAAAATAAATATATTTTTCGATAAGGGTAAAACAAAAACTAAGGCAAGAAACCTACATTAAAAAAAATAGATGCACAGATCTTTTCTCACATATTGAAATACAAAGAAAACACAGCAATATCAACTTAACCCCTAATCTGTTTCTCTTGTTTCTATCCCCTGACTTGTTTAGAGTTTACAACCCCCATCTAAACCAATACCCTTTATCTATCTCCACGTGTTTTGCCCACCATCATGTCCCCAGTGCCTGAAGCTGCTCAGCCAAGAAAAAGTGCCTAATTACGAATAAGTGACTTTTATGTAAAAGCTTCTCCCAATATTAGCAGATATACAGTAATGGTGAGGAGCAGGCATTCTTTAGTCAACAGGATGGCTCAAGGCCAGCTTCTGCCATAACTAGCTGTGTGACCTCAGGCAGTTTCCTCAGTCTCTCTGGGCCTGATGTGTCCTCGGCTGCAAAATGTAGGTGATGAGGCACCGTGTACATAAGTGACAAGGAATGTGAAAAATGCTGGATAAATGAAGTTCCCTTCTCCTCCTTCATTTCAGGTGGACCAAGGTCTGTAGTCAATCATGTTAACAAGTCATCTGGTGATAAATTAGCCTGGCCTTGGAGTATCTGCGGGGCTAGGGAGGCAATGGTCTCCTGTTAACATCAGGGCCTATAAAGGTAGCCCTGGGGCAGATGGCAACATCAAAGATTCGATCCCCAGGCACATCTCTGAGTGAGAATTGGCTTTTCAACATCCAAGCATTCCTCTTGCTGCTCACCCTCCTGAACTGAAGTCAGGAGAGCTGACTCCATTTCCCAGACTCCCTTGCAGCCAGGGATCTGAAGCCTTTAAGGGCCCACTCATCAGCTGATTCCACGAGACACCTGTACTTATGCAGAGTTCAGAAAGGAAAAAGGGCTGGGCAGAGGACACTGGCCTGCAGATGAATAGGGCCTCCTGATCCTGTGGCCATGGTCCTTGGGGCCCAGTCCTATAGTGTGGCTTCCTCAGCCCTCCTATGATTCTGTAAATACTCATACTGTTATCAGTCATACCCCAGGAAATTTGAACAAACTCAGGGACAAAGTGGAGGAGAGAGGAGGCTGAGGTGCTGCAGTCCACTGGATTGCAAAGAATTGGAAAGACTTAGTGACTGAAGGTGGAGAAGGCAATGGCACCCCACTCCAGTACTTTTGCCTGCAAAATCCCATGGATGGAGCAGCCTGGTAAGCTGAAGTCCATGGGATCACTAAGAGTCAGACACAACTGAGTGACTTCACTTTCATAGTTCACTTTTATGCATTGGAGATGGAAATGGCAACCCACTCCAGTGTTCTTGCCTGGAGAATCCCAGGGTCGGGGGAGCCTGGTGGGATGCTGTCTATGGGGTCGCACAGAGTCAGACATGACTGAAGCGACTTAGCAGCAGCAGCAGTGACTGAAGGACAATCAGTTTCACACAATCAGAGAAGCAGCTAGATCCAGCCCATGTGTTTGGGGTATGGTATTAGTGATGAAGAAGCTGCATGCAGAAGATGCAAAAGATGCGAGTTCAGTCCCTGTGTGGAGAAGATTCCCTGGAGGAGGATAGACATGGCAACCCACTGCAGTATTCTTTCCTGGAGAATTCCACGGCCAGAAGAAGCTTGGTGGGCTACAGTCCATAGGGCTGCACAGAGACAAACATGACTGAAGCGACTTAGGACACACACATGTATGCACAATTTATTATGGGAATTATTAACAGGTCAGCTGTGGGAGGAGGTTGAGAAGTGTGGTCTGAAAAGGGAGCCACAAACCAGGTAAACTGAGAGGCCATAGGGTCCAACTAGTCACAAAATTGAGACTGCTGAGGGCCAACAGTAGAGAAATGGATAGGGAACCATTGCCTCTGCAGCCAAGCGTCCAGCGACAGGCCAGGTGCTGATGCCCAGGAGTCAGGAGGAAGTTTTGGATGCATCCCAGAGGACAGCAAGGATACATCAGAGCCTGTAGGCATGTCTGCAGCTACTTGTCACCATACAGAAACCTTGGAAGAGGAGAGACTGCTGCTCCCTTTCCACTTTCAAACTCTCTCCCAAGTTACTCTTTTGGTCAGTTCTACCTCGGAACTTTTTTTCACAGGGTTCTCAAGGCAAGAATACTGAAGTAGTTTGCAATTCCCTTCTCCAGCAGAGATCACATTTTGTAGAACACCATAAACAGTATGAAAAGGCAAATAATAGTAGTAGGACAGTGAACTATGAACTCCTCAGGTCAGTAGGTGCCCAACCTGCTACTAGAGATCAGTGGAGAAATAATTCCAAAAGAATGAAGGGAAGAAGCCAAAGTGGATGCGACTGCTGATGAAAGTAATGTCTAGTGTTGTAAAGAGCAACATTGTGTAGGAACCTGGAATGTTAGGCCCATGAGTCAAGGCAAATAGGAAATAGTCAAAAAGGAGATGGCAAGAGTGAACATCGACATTTTAGGAATCAGAAAACTAAAATGGACCTGAATCGGTGGATTTAACTCAGATGACCATTACATCTACTACTGCAGGTAAGAATCCCTTAGAAGAAACGGAGTAGCCATCACAGGCAACAAAAGAGTCCAAAAGGCAGTACTAGGATGCAGTCTCTGAAAGGACCAATAGATCTCTGTTCATTTCCAAGGCAAACTATTTAATATCATGATAATCCGAGTCTGTTCCCCAACCAATAATGCTGAAGAAGCTGAAGTTGAACAGTTCTATGAAGACCTACAAGACCTTCTACAATTAGCACCCTCAAAAGATTTCTTTTTCATTATAGGGGACTGGAATTCAAAAGTAGGAGGTCAAGAAGTACTTGGAGTAACAGGCAAAGTTGGCCTTAGAGTACAGAATGAAGCAGGGCAAAGGCTAATAGAGTCTTTCCAGAAGATTGCACTGGTCATAGCAGATACCCTTTTACAGCAACACAGAAGACTCTACACAAGGATATCACCAGATAGTTAATAGCAAAATCAGATTGATTATATTCTTTGCAGCCAATGAGCGAGAAGCTCTATACAGTCAACAGAAACAAGATCTGGAGCTGACTGTGACTCAGACCATGAATTCCTTATTACCAAAATCAGACTTAAAGATTTAAAGACTTAAAGAAGAAAGTAGGGAAAACCACTACACCATTCAGGGATGACCTAAATCAAATCCCATATGATTATACAGTGGAAGTGAAAAATAGTTTCAAATGACAGCCTGTAAAACTATGGACAGGGGTACATGACATTGTACAGGAGGTAGCAATCACGACCATCCCCAATAAAAAGAAATGCAAAGAAGCAAAATGGTTGTCCCAGGAGGGCTTACAAATGAAAGGCAAAGCAGAAAAGGAAAGATGTACTCATTTGAGTGCAGGGTTCCAAAGAATACCAAGGATAGAAGAAAGGCTTCCTCAGGGATCAATGCAAAGAAATAGTGGAACACAATAGAATGGGAAAGGCTAGCGTTTTCTTCAAAAAAATTAGAGATACCAAATTTGCATGCAGGAACTTTTCATGCAAAGATGGGCACAGTAAGGACAGAAACGGCATGGACCTAAGGGGAATCAGAGGATTCTAAGAAGTGGCAAGACTACACAGAAAAATACCCAAAAGATCTTCACGACCCAGATAATCATGATGTTGTGATCACTCACCTAGACTCAGTCATCCTGGAATGTGAAGCCGAGTGGGTCTTAGGAAGTATCACTATAAACAAAGCTAGTGGAGGTGATGGAATTCTAGTTGAATTATTTCAGATCCTAAAGGATGATGCTGTGAACGTGCTGTACTCAGTAGGCCAACAAATTTTTCCACAGGACTGAAAAAGATCAATTTTCATTCCAATCCCAAAGAAGGGCAAAGCCAAAGAATATTCAAACTACTGCACAATTGCACTCATCTCACACGCTAGTAATGTTCAAAATTCTCCAAGCCAGGCTTCAACAGTATGTGAGCCATAAACTCACAGATGTTAAGCTGGATTTTGAAAAGACAGAAGAATAAGAAATCAAATTTCCAACATCCATTGGGTCATTGAAAAAGCAAGAGAGTTCCAGAAAGACATCTGCTCTGCTTTGCTGACTATGCCAAAGCCTTTGTGTGGATCACGACAAACTGTGGAAATTCAAGAGATAGGAATGCCTGACCAGCTGGCCTGCCTCCTGGGAAACCTGTATGCAGGTCAAGAAGCAACAGTTAGAACATGGAACTGGAACAGTTAGAACTGGCCATGGAAAAACAGACTTAACTTATACGCAGAGTACGTCATGAGAAACACTGGACTGAATAAAGCACAAGCTGGAATCAAGATTTCCAGGAGAAATATCAATGAGGTCTGATATTCAGATGACACCACTCTTATGGAAGAAAGCAAGAACAAAAGAGCATCTTGATGAAAGTGAAAGAGGAGACTGAAAAAGTTGGCTTAAACTCAACATTCAGAAAACTAAGATTATGGTATCTGGTCGCATCACTTCATGACCAGTAGATGAGGAAAACAACAGGAACAGTGACAAATTATAGTTTGGGCACCAAAATCAATGCAGACAGTGACAGCAGCTCTGAAATTAAAAAGATGCTTGCCCCTCTGAATGTCTCATGCCCCACCCCTGGAAAAACCTGAATAAAGACCTGTTTGTGAAAAATGAAGTGAAGATGTCTTAGAAAAAATGGTGCAAGCAAATGTTATCACTTGGTAGTGATAAAGAAACTTGGAGATAGTATCAGGCCTGAAAGCACAAAGAATGATACTTTGGAAGCAGATCCAGGCTTAGGAAGTAGGGTGACACTGTTATGTGCTGAGACGAAAGGAAGCAGAGTTGAGAGGACTCCTTGCTGACATTTTTGGAAAGAAATGAAACACTTTAATCCTCAATGCTTACATTCATCCTGCAGTGATGAGTGCAGTAAGTCTAGTGAACATTCATCGTTTCATATGGATACAAAACTAAATAGAAAAAAAAGGATTTTTGTCTTTATGAGAACTTTTAGTTTTGCTCTATGAACTTTTATATCTAACATAAAACAGCATTAGTAATACTTATGTTGCATGTCACCAAACAAATCAGTGTTAGTTATACTTGTGTTGTATGTCACCTTCCTCATACATATTTCTCACTAGAAGATGAACATGATAGTTTCATGATGTGTCCCTCCTGGTCACCAAGAGTGATGCCCCTCCACTCCAGCTGCTTTGTAAATATTAGAAACATCCCCTCCCAGGCTGCCCGCACCCACTTCTCTCTGAGCCTCTCTTATCTGTGTGTCCAGTCTCAGTGCTCCCTCCGTATGCCCTTGGAAGTAGGAAGGGGGGAAGCTTTGGCATGTCCCCTAGGCAAAGAGAAAGAGAGTGGGACACTGTGAAACCGTCAGGTATTGTTTCCAGATCTCCAAAGAGCTCTGGCACCGTAGACCTTTATGTCTCATGATGGAACAAATAGCTCCAGGTCATTCACCTTAGAATCTGAATAAATAAACAATTGGCTAAGCAGAGGTATAGAATTGGTATATAATTTAAAGATTCAAGAAGCGGTTTTCCTTAATAGGTTAACCAGGGGTATCTTCTACTGCACATTAATGAAGTTTCCTTTATGTACAGTTGGGAAGATCCCCTGGAGTCAGAAATGGCAATCCACTCCAGTATTTTTGCCTAGAGAATCCCATGGACAGAGGAGCCTGGTAGGCTACAGCCAGTGGGGTCCCAAAAACTCACATGACTAAGTGACTACTCCTTAATACTAGAAAGAAATTAGGTGAGAAGTGAAGTTCTAGAAAAGAAGTTATTTACTAGAGTAGAATACTTGGAAAGTTCACAAGGGT
>SJYQ01003977.1:13765-28412 GCA_006410935.1 Redunca redunca
TGTGTGTGTGTGTGTGTGTGTGATCTCTCTGTCTTATTGATATGAGAGAATTACTTTGCCTGCTATGTGGGGAAGAGACATGTGGAGTGAAGGATGAAGCACTGTTGGATTTAAGTTTAGTCAGAATTAGAGGGAGAAATTTAGCATACATCAGTATGGAATTGGGGTGAGATTATCAAAAGAGTTCATTCTCAATTTCCTAGGTCTGTGTTAAATGCTTGACATTGAATTATGCTGTTTGTTAACTATGTACAGATACTTTATACTTTGAATTTGCTACCTATTTTATTAACATTTGTGAAATTAGTATTTGTGAATCAGCTGTAATGTGCATTCAGTGAAATTAGTATTTGTGAATCAGCTGTAATGTACATTCAGTGAAATTAGTATTTGTGAAGCAGTCGTAATGTGCATTTAAGATACATTTTCTTCCAATTTTACTAAAAAACAAGATGCCATGAATAGCTGGTGCCTTTTAAAGAGTTTTTAACCTTAGGTCTAACATGTTTGTTTTTAAGACAGAGAAACACATTTAAAAGTTAGTTATAAATTTGTCCAAAAAGATGCGGCTGCTGTGAGGTTAACTTAGAATTCCAACTTAATCTTCTTTGACTCCAAAGTCCATGCTTCTAAACACTGTACAACAGTGCTTTTGTAAAAATACTTGTCCTTTACATGTGATTTCACCTGATCAATGGTGTTGGTTTTTTTGTTTTTTTAAATAGAAGATATTAAAATCAACATGGGAAAAAGCTATGATTCTACTAGAGTGATGTAGACTTGTAGGTTTTTCAGCTGTCATTCAGTCTTTTTGACACTCAGTGTCTTTGTCTATAAGTTAAGGGTGTTTATAACTACCCTAGAGTTTTGGAGATAATGAAATAGCCCATTTTTCTGTACTTAACTAATATGTAGTATGTTTATACTTAGGTGGCAGTTTGTATCAAGGAAACACTGGGACTTGTGGCCACACCCTCCAAGAATAAAAACATATTTAAAATATGGAAACATCATGTAAGTTATGTGAAGAAGAAAAGGAGCCAGAACTACAGAAAAGCGAGGAAGAAACCAAACAAGTAGATGATGATGATAATGATGAACTGATCTTTGTTGGAGCAGAACATGTAAATGAAAATGCTGATTTGATCTTTGTTGGGATGACCTCAACTTCAAAACCAGTCGTTTCAAACCTACTGAACAGAGTTACCCCAGGTTCTTGTTCAAGGAGAAAAAGGTATGGTCACTTCAGGAAAGATAATGGTCACAAATTACAGTCATGTGACTCCTACATCAGAAGCAAAGACTTTCTTGCCAGTTTCTGACTCTGAATCAAATTCAACAGATAGTCCTATTATTATTGAACCTTTGTCTAAAGCTGATTTAAACATATTTCACCACAAATAGTGCCTAATAGCTTTTCAGTGTTATGTTCTCCTTTGATTACCTTCACAAGTTCATTGCAGCATCCAGTAGAAACAGCAGTTTCTGCAAGAGATATGAATAAAAGTCCTCGTGTATCAAAGCGACTTTCCACTTCTGAAATAAATAGCACAAATCCCCAAAGGCCTAAACTCAGTGATGGCATTATAGGGGAACATTCTTTAGCTTTGTCCCCTTCATGTATTTTTCATACAGTGACTACTCAGCAAAGCACGTGTCCAACAGATTTTCCAAAGGACAATGTTCATTGCAAGCCTGTAAGACCTTTGGGGGAAAATGGATTGACCAAAACTGACTTTCCAAGTTTAGCAAGTCAAAGCAAGATTGTTGATCCCACATAAGGAAATCTGATTGTGTTACTTCATAACTTCTACTATGGACAGCATATAGGAGTTGGGCAGCCAGAACCGAAGACTCACAACAGCCTTTAAATGTCTCAGCTGCTTGAAAGTTCTAAAAAATGTCAAGTTTATGAATCATATCAAGTACCATTTGGAACTTGAGAGGCAGAGAGGTAACAGCTGGAAACACCACACCACCTGCCAGCACTGCCACCGCCAGTTTCCTACTCCCTTCGAGATGCAGTGTCACATTGAAAGTACCCACACTCCCCAGGAGCCCTCTGTAAAATCTGTGAATTGTCCTTTGAGACTGATCAGGTTTTCTTACAGCACATGAAAGACAATCATAAGCCTGGTGAAATGCCTTACGTATGCCAGGTTTGCAGTTACAGATCATCATTTTTTGCAGATGTGGATGCCCATTTCAGAGCATACCATAGTAATACTAAGAATTTGCTTTGCCTGTTTGTCTCAAAATTTTTACAACTGCAACACCATACATACAGAGGGCACTGGGAAAAGAGTTTTCACCAGTGTTCCAAATGTCAGCTACAGTTTTTAACTTTCAAAGAGAAAATGGCTCACAAGACCCTGTGTCATCAAATGCTTAAGAAATCTCAGCAGTTAGAAGGATTACCTCCTGAAATGAAAGTTGTTATTCAGGTATCACTGGAAGCCCTTCAACCAGGATTGGGGGAAGTAGCATCCATTACTGTGAACACATCTGATTCTGAATCATCACCTCTGAAATCTAAAAGTAGGAGGTCAAAAAAAGAAAAAAAAGTTAATTCTACTTTCAGTAAGTCTGATGCAAGTATTTCATTCAAAGTTAAAACCCTATAAAAAATAAAATTATAGCATTATTTAATAATATCAAATATAGGGAAACCAATGGGTAATTTGTGTTTTTGTTTTAAATACATGAAGTACAGTTTTGTTTGATCTGAGTATTGAGATTTTATTTAAAAATCTATTACCTGTTTTTCATATAATTGTCTTAACATGTAAAAAGAATGTGTGCATGTGTGAGAGAGAGAAAGAATGAGAGAAGTGGAGAAAGGAAAAGTAACAGACTATTTTGGTATTTCAAGTTATTTGTAAGTTTGAAAGCTCTATTACACATATAATCTGTAGAGTGTTTTAGCAACATGATTTTCAACTGTTTTCATACCTTGAAATTCTCAGTATCAACTATATAACCAGATTGGAATGGGTTTGTTATGATATGTTCCCGTGTGCTGCTGAACTCTCCGAAGTGCCTCTTGTGCTGATCTAAGATAACCTGGCTCTGAAAGCCTGCTGTAGAGAAGTTGGTGGAGAATCTATGATGTAGTTTTGGACCAGACACGAGATTTAATCAGTGAAGAGCTGTGGCTTCTTGTCCCAGTTGAGGAAGAGGCACACATTCACTCCAGGCATGGAGCCAAGGCAGAAGAAACACTGTCTCAGAGTGTCTTGACATAGCCCAGGGACATATCTCAAGGAAGCCTACCGTTAAAATGCGTTTAGTGAGAGACCCCTGCAAGCATCAAGCAGGCCCTGGAGAGGCAGAGATAGTTATTAGAATGAGGCCTGGTGCCTGTGGACCTCTTGTTGAGTGATTAAAAGGTGAATTTGATTCATTCCATGCCCTTTCCCATTTGGCTGGCCTATAGTCACAGAGAAGTAGCCATATCTATCTCAGACACAGTAGTAAAGCAAGTTAAGATTCCCAAAGAAAAAAGAGCCTTGACGCCCACTTTGATTTGTACTGGACCCATTGTTTTAACTGAAAAGGATCAAACACATGGGAATGTTTTCAGTTTATGAACTGAGCTAAATTTAGTCATCTTACCTGTAAGCTACAATGGAGTTGTCCAAGAATAGTAAATGTAGTGGATAAAAATGGCCCAGGGTGATTAAACCCTTTTTAGAACTTTTCCTTAACTTTTCTAGTTACATGTGTTTTACCCTAGTTGAACATGTGAAGATTCAGTTTTGTGTCTTATCTTGCCTTGGACACAAATGTAGTACAGTTAACAGCTAATTCTTTGTGTGTGTAATTTCCCATTTTATCAAACTAATAGTGAGATTCAGTCTTACTTGACACAGTCTGATGTGCAAGAATTGTCTCCTTTATTTCAGTAATTATCAGGTCATAGAGTTATTATCCTTACTCTAATCTATCCAACTATTTAATCTGTGATTATACCTGTGGAAACTTTTTTTTTTCTTGCGGTCTCCAAGGGCTCTTTCACAGACCTGTGGGGTACCATCTAAGTATTTGTTCCTGAACATCAGCACACTTGGCTGCCTCCGTGGGTTCTGGAGTTGAATGTCATCCCTTCTCCACTTCTGGCACAGATACCTAGCAATCTCTGTGCACAATTCAAGGAACCTGGGGTCCTGGCTATAGATATATGCCAGGAGAAATCTCTCCGTTTCCTCTTCCTTTCTCCTTCTCTTTGTCTCTCCCCACTCTCCCCCCTCCTCAATTTATTTAAATCCTCTAATCTTTCACA
Organism: Redunca redunca; assembly: GCA_006410935.1. Classification (NCBI taxonomy): domain Eukaryota; kingdom Metazoa; phylum Chordata; class Mammalia; order Artiodactyla; family Bovidae; genus Redunca; species Redunca redunca. Next base: position 18,048 of record SJYQ01003977.1, read on the forward strand.
AAATGCTGGAAAGCTAACTGGAAAGGCCTAGTGAAATATTCAAAGTGCAAAGAAATCAATCAAGCTTTGAGTAATAAATACAATTTATTTGTATTTGAATTTACACTCAGGAAATTACCTAAAATTGAGACAATAGACTCACTACAGCTTAGTCATCTGTAGTCCTTCCTCTTCAGTTCTGAGAGGGATGCGAACCCCTTGGTGGTTATTACTTTCCAGCATTTTGTGAAAGATTAGAGGATAAAAGGGGTTCGCATCCCTCTCAGAACTGAAGAGGAAGGACTACAGATGACTAAGCTGTAGTGAGTCTGTTGTCTCAATTTTAGGTAATTTCCTGAGTGTAAATTCAAATACAAATAAATTGTATTTATTACTCAAAGCTTGATTGATTTCTTTGCACTTTGAATATTTCACTAGGCCTTTCCAGTTAGTTTACTTGGGCCACAGCACTTTGCTAAGTGTCAGCTTAAACCACTTTTTGGTGTATAAAGAGTGTTTGTGTGTGTTCTGGTCTCAGGTGAAAACTCTGTGTATAAATAAATGTGCAGACTATTGCATTCTTACCTCCTTTCTTCGATTTCTATAGTAAAAATATGTAATGTTTTAATTATGTGTTTTATTGTTGCTTAGTATTATCAACACTGTTACTGTTGTTTGCTCTGAAGTATGCTCCTAAGGAATACAAGTTGTATTTATTGCCAAATAAAAAGGTTCCAGCGATATGGTCCCTGACTACTTCCTCTCTTCCATTCTCTGTCCTTCTACTCTACTATTCACTGTTTTTGACAACACAGGCCTTGCTTTTCCTCAAACAAATTCCCTTTCTTCCCAATCCAAAGCCTTTGCAGCTGCTGTTCTTCTGGAAATGCTCTTCCCCTAGGCCTGCATGGCTTGCTACCTCCCTTGTTTAAGCATCAACAATGCTATTCAAATCACACAGTGAAATCTCCAACCTCCTCACTTTCCTCCTTCTCCTTAAAGGCACTTTAAGTCTCTACCCTCTTCCCTCTCCAACCTAAATTTTCTAGATTTTTCACACAGACACACAAAACTGAGAAGAGATAATAATATCAGGGCTTTGCCTCTTAGAATTAACTTGAGTCCGTTTCTGTGCCTGCAAATAAAAGATAGTGAATAGTGAGTTGAGTTCTTTCAAGAGCTTCCTCTATTTTTCTATTGATACCTCTATACTATTTTCAGGCAATGACACTTTGTTTTGTTTACAGATATATTGAATATATGTCAAGATTACTATTTTGTTATTGCCCTTTGTAAATTTTCTTGTCTACTTTGCTTGTTCTTTCAGGTAAAATTTATAATTTTATTAATGTTGCAAAAACACTGTAAGTAAAATTAGTATTTATAGAAATATGGTTTCAAAAATTATTTCTACTGTCTGTATTTTTACAAATAATATAATAGATATAATATAATATATTATATTATATTCAGGGCCCACCTTCAGACCTCATCTCCACATATGTTTCTGTCAGTTACTCTCATGGAAGAACCTTCCTGCCCAGGGTACTACTTCAGGGGATTGTCCCACACATCTTCACCTATGATATGCTGGCAATTTGAGCAAGGTGAGCCAGCAGCTAAGAATTCAAAAATTAATTGCTAATTGTGTGCAGGCCCAAAGAAACCATACCTAAGCAATCCTGTTTGAGTCTGAGCAATTGTGACCTGACAACCAGCTGAGAAAGCTAAGACTCCTGGTGTCCATGCTGTGGTCAAAGTCCCAGAACCAGTTGACAGTAGTGGAATGACGTGCCCTATACCCTCCAGAGAGACAGGGGAGATGGGTGTGGATCCCACTGGTGGACAATCCACGCCATTGCACACCCTCTCATCACCCCAGAAACAACATTTTTACAAGTGATGTCAAGGTAATTCTATTTAGTTGTCAACATGTTTAAGAAGTAGGGGGGTCCTGAAAGGAAAATATCACCTTGCAGTGGGACCATGGATGGCTCCGCAACTGCACCTGCCAGGATAGAGAGGAGGGAAAAGGTTCCTGCACCTTTTCCTTCTCCTGAGCAGCAGACTTAAAGAGCAGCAGAAAGGATACAGCTATGGCCCAGAAGCAAGGGATGCCCCAGATGATGTTTCTCCTCTGAGCCAAGTCAGGCTTCCTCCTCTGGTGGTCCTTGCACATGGACTGGAAGTAGGTCCTGCAGTTTCTCTTATGCTCAGAGCTCAGTTCCACCTGCAGGGCAGCCAGTGCCTGCAGCGCATCTTTCCCTGGAAGCTCAGAAGTTCTCCTGGGCCTTTCCTGGCACTGCTCCTCCACTATCTTCTCAGCTCATGGGAGAACCCTTATTGCTGCTCCTCATCTGCTACAACCTCCACCTCCTCCATGACATCTTCTGCAAGCAGCTGGGACAACTGCCCAATCCCCACCATGTCTCCACGAACCAGGGGCTCACCATTCTCCACTGCCTACACCCTGAATAGGGTGACTCCTTTGCCTGGCATGACAACTAGTGGCTGCAAGGTTCCAGCCTCACAAAGCATCAGGATGGCAAGCTGCCGGCCCAGCGCCCTGAAACTGGGGCTCACAATAGGAACGTCCAGGGTTGCAGGGTGCTCATCTGATTGCCTTTCACACTCCTCTTGGCCCTGGTCGTGACCCCAGGCTGGGGCAGATGTGAAGGGATGGGATATGATAGCACAAAAAGTGGTGTACAAATGCAGGTCAGGCTGCAGTAATCCTGTGTGACCCACTAGCTCTTTGGGGGCAGGGAGTGAGGGGGATGGTAGGGAAGCGGGGGCTGGTGTGTGTAAGGTTGCCTGAGGCTGAAGAAAGGGGTGGTGGACAGCACAGGAGAGGGTAAATCAGCCCTGGGGAGATCAGCCAAAGCTATTAGCCATGCACAGGCTGCTGGCCCAAATCTAGTCCAGTGGCCAAGAGCATGGTGGGCAGCACTCTTACGGACATGTCCCTCAAATGTAAGGCATCTTCCATGGTTCCTGGGCTGCAGCGCACCCATATGGCATATTCTGCTCCAGGGAGGTAGTGGGTTTTGCATCTGCTGCTACTCCAGGCACTATTATTGACCGAGCTCTGGAAATTCCAATGACGGGTTACTGCTCTGCAGTCCAAACAGCACACACCTGTGTCCCTCAGTCAATAACTGAGAACTGAACTCTCCCTTAGTATCCAAAGGATAAGCAGGGGTGCCACGTGGCTGGATACTTTTCTCCATGGGACAGAGAACCTGTTGCGGTCTGGATGCTAGGGGAGAAGGGAAAAACCCCACTGTTTGCTACAGTTCATCTCCACTGTACAGGGACTCCATAACCTTAGGGTACAGAGCACATTCTGTGTCTCTTTATCTCTTTATGGCATAGCACAGTTTTGAGCAATCCTATGTGTGTACCAAGGGATGATGTCTGTTTGTCTCCATCTCTCTAAGTGGTGCTGTTGCTGTCTGCCACTCTCTAGACACCACCACTCATACGGAGTTTATCTGAGAAGTTCATAGAAGGCAAGACCTTCACCTCCTTAGTAAGTTGCACCCACAGGAGACCAGGCTTTGTTTTCTCAAACTTGAAAACCAACAGTGGGCAGTCACTACTGAACTGAAGAAGGGGCAGTGCAACCCTCCCTCCCTCACTGGACATACGTGAATGGTGCAAAGGCCTGAGGTGGATTGGCTACACTTTGCATAGACGGAGAAACGGGGCCTGAGGGAACTCCCTGAACATTATTTGAATATCTGCCAGGGAGATGGTAAGGACAGCTCCCCATTAAGTTCCATGACCCACTGGTGCCAGAAACATGCACGGCTGCCAATTTACCCTATCGAGGCCCTTTCAAAGTGGTTCTGTTCTCCATTTGAGAACACATTCCAGCCTGCCTGCTCACCCAAGCCTGTGGGGCTGGGAGCAGCAAGAGGATCAAGCTAAGCCATCCATCCTATAGTCCTGATACCCAATATATGTGTTCTGCAAAGAGTACAAAGAGTGATGATTCAAACTGTAAGACTCTGAAGGTAGCAGGTATGCTGCAATTCTGGTCCATCACTGAAACCACACAAAAAAGACAAGAGTTGCTCATGCTCATGGTAAGGTCGGGGAAAGTATGACTGGCACTTGAAAAGAACAGAAAGGCCCTTGNTATCTTGGTATTTATGGGGCTGTGGGGTCACCCACCATGGCTTCTGTGTCTGAGATTGCAGCCTGTTCTGTGTTTCAGATCTTCTGCACTCTCACTGGTTGCCCCCAGGCACTTTCTTTCTGCCTCTCCTTTCTGCCAGACATCTTGCTGTAGCACTGTGATTCCACTCAGAACTTGCTCACTCGGTGTGATAATGGGGATCAGTACCCTGGCTTCAGTGCTTCCGCTAGCTAGAATCTATGTACCTTTCCCTATGGCTTTCATGTTTTTGCTATTCAACTTCCATCACCTGGTTAGGTCAGTTCTGAGAGCTCATATTCATAAGTGAACTGGCAGGGGCACATCTGCANGGCATATCTGCACACACATGCGTAAACACACTAACATCCCTGAGAGGAAATTTGCACATATGCAGTGGTACAAGCTTTCTTCTCCAGCAACATGAATTTTGGTAAGCACATGACTTTCTTTGTCCTGGTTATTTTCTTTCACTTTCTCATCAATCATGTCAGGTTGCACTTCTAACTCTGTAACTGAGCACCAAGAGTGCTTGAACCACCCATGCCTCACTGATTTACTAAATGCCAAGACTCCCTTTCAGTTGCTCTCATTAGGGCCAGGTAGGTCTTCATACAATCAGCTATACCGCCTTGCCCACACAGCTGAAGTCCCAGGGAAGCCTGTCCTTGTTTGGGCCCAAAGAAATCCAAGACAGTCACTTGGAAGGCAAGGTCCGTCTGAGTGTCACCTGGTGCAGATCCTCTATGACAAAATCAGAGAATCTGCTCCAGCAAGACTACCAGAGTCCTCCATCAGGTGCAGCCGTGCACCTTTACTCATCTAGACCCCACAGCCAGGGGCATGACCATAGAGGAAACAAGACTTTCAGCATGAGCTATGGCATATTTTTGGCAGGTCTGCTATTGCCTAGACCCTGGACCCTGAAAACCAGCAGGCTTCAAATTGCCCCCAGGGGCTTCCCTGTCTCCCACTCTCCAGCGGTCCCTTGGGACATGCAATAAGCCCACCATCCTTGTTTCCTGCCTGTTCCCTCCCTCATAGACACATCCTAGCAGAGGGCCACACATGTACACCCACCCTTGCACTTTCTTTACCTACCCGCACAGCCAGGGAGGCTGGAAGTGCCTGGAGGCATGCCACACTGTCTCTCCAAGGATACCTGTGGTTTTGCACGGACAGCCTTCCTTAGCTCATTTTGTGCTTTGCATCACATAATGTGAGTGTGTGACACCCTCATGGAGTGTGCTGGCTGATGGGCTGATTTTGGGCAGCACAGGCCCAGTACCTGCTTCTCCTAATCTGTACCTCTTTCTCCTTTGGGTCTCTGCCCTTCTCTGCAAGATGTTAGCCTCCTTACCATCCCAGTCCTGATGTAGCCAGCTCCACATTTCCACAGAATGCCCATGTGCCCTCAGACTGAGGGCTCCAATGATAGGCCTTTCAATGATAGGCCTTCCCAGGGTAGGGGGGTGGGAGTGTAAGGCACAGGGAATCTTAAACTCATTGAGCAACACGAGACAGGGGAATAGCAGGACCCAGAGAAAGATGATTCTGTCAAAGATACTAAATTCATCTTGTTTCTAGTAGTATCACCTAGGACTCTTACACTGCAACCACAGCTAAATTGAGGCAGACTTGCTTCACTCATGGACTCACCGAGTTCCCAAGCACCCAGTCTCAGCAGGTCATGTGCTATATGCATGACCCAAAGTCTGGCTCCACAGCCAGCTTGCATAAGATTGAGCATCCCCATTTGGGAAAGGACAGTATCCTGGCCACTACACGGCTATCCCTCAGGGCCCACCTCCAGACACACTCACCACATGTGTCTCTGTCAGTTACCGCACATGGCAGAACCTTCCTTCCTAGGGTAATACTTCACAGGATTGTCCCACATGTCTTGTAGCTAAGGGCACTGATCATGACAGAAACTTGAGTGTGGTTCATAATCTTCTTGAGGTCAAGAAGCCCTTCAGGCCACATGCTGGGCCAGAAGATCCAATAGCAACAGCCCCAGTCTTGAGTGGAAGAAGCACACTGGAATAGGAGTTTCCAAGGATCCTGGGTACTTCCACTTGCCCAGCCACCACTGATGTCCTCAGGCTCTGCCATACCATCAGACACACTCTTGTCTCTGTGTTCCTTGTGGTGTTTTGCATCTGAGGCGGTCTTCATCCGCAAGCAAGGGTGTTTCTGACAACTCTCCTTCTCCTGACTGGTGTGTGCTGGGTAGTGTAATGTCACTGCTTACCTTGTCAGGATTTGCTGTCACACTGTGGTGTGCATATGTATGTGTGTGTGTGTGTGTGTGTCTTCAGCATGAAAACACTGGGTCTCTGATCTGCTTCCTGTCTTCACAAAAGATGGCAGGCATGTCTGAATTCCTCTGGCACTCAGAGCAGATGAGAATAGCAGCCCCTTCCAGTTCCACCTTGCTTGTGGAACACCTCGTGCCTTTGCATTGCACCAGTGAGAGCAATACAGGGACTCTGACTGATGGGCATGGGTCTTGGGATTCCTGCTTTCTCAGCTATTTCCCAGGATCATCCACATTTACAAGAGTAACTGTCTCTGGTGGCTGACCTAGAGGCCTCAGGTGCTGATCCTCCTCAGATGCAGGCCTGAGGGGGACAAAGTCATGGCTGTGACACTAACAGCTGTGGCCCTAAAGGACTCTTCTCAGCTGTGCTTTTGAGCCTGCCTCTCCCCCAGAAAACACTTCATTCAGGGGTCTCCCATGCCTGCCCTGTTCCCTTGCCCTGTGACCTCACCTGTTTTAGCAGGATCTTTAGCACAATTATCTTGAAGTCATCTTTGCCATTGTTTAATTTGGCTATAAAGCTCACAGATTTTAACAGCACAGTAACACAATTTTTCTAGTGTGCATTGTTAGAGTTTGATGATCTCTTGGTGAGTTTCTTGGTTTCAATTAGAAAGCCCTGCATTACTCTTAGAGCTCTAGAGTCTTCTGAAACTGAAGGAAAGACTACAAGTATTCCAGGCTAATTTGATTATGATATAGTTTTCTAAATACTTAAACAGATTCTGCTTCCCCACCACGCAAAAACTTACCCCTAACTTCTGAAGATCTTCATGATTTTATTGTGGGAATCTGGTATTTTCTTACAAGAGTGTAAGCCATAATGCCATTCCAATTACTTGATATGCCTGTCTAAATAAGTCAAAAGATACAATTCAATAAAATGTTTACTTAAATGTATCCATAGCAGAAAAGTGAAGCATTTAAAACTCCTATCATCACTATTTCCTAAGATAAAGAACCGTTCTCACAAACTCCAAACCAAAAGTTTGTCCTAGAGTGATACCGGGCAATTAATGTAACCTCTAAATCCATGGGTGAAAAAACTTCTTCATTTTAAGAATGCTTTGGTGTACACTGAAATCACAATGCTTCTACAAGCTGGCTTCAGTTTGCTTTTCCTCTTAACATACAAGCCTTGGGAGATGATACATTTTAAAATTATCACTATAGACCCCTCCCTTGACTAATAAAATGTCATTATGGAGTACCTAGTGTTAGACCTAATTGATTTAAAAAAAAAAGGATCCGAAGAATCATAGTTTTAGAAATTTAGAAAATTTAGAAATGTTGCCAAACTGGCTTCTGAATATTGATGAATATTTAAATTCATGGATACATAATCCTCAATATATATTCAATTCAATGTTCAACCTTCTGAGACCAAAGACGGTGAAAGATCTGACTACTTTCATATATAAAACAGTAAAAAGCACACACACACATAGTTCAGCCTGGACTTACACCTCAGTGTCTTCATTCTCACCTTCAGGGTCCTTAAACTGGATTTCATCATCATCTTCAGGATCAAAGTTATCTGTTTGAGTAAATTCAGCTTAAAAAGTAAGAGCATATTCTTAGAGATATAAAATCAAGATGTTACTAGATTAATTGTCTATTTAAAGAAATACTACTGGACTATACAAAACACTAAAACACTGAACTATACAAAAAACTGCTTGTAATCAATCTTTGACTCAACAGTTTTATTCCAAGAAAAATCTTCCTAACTACAAACATATCACAGAGAACAAACTCACCATGAAACTACTAAACGATGTTCACTGCCAAGTATTTATCTGATTCCCAATTTTGTTAGTATTTCTTAAATGGCCTATATGTCATCACAGTTTTCACTCTTACTCAGAAACTCATAACTTTATAACAAAATGCACTCTAATAGAATAAAAAAAATGCTATCATTTTCAAAATGTGAGTTGGTACACTTCCTCTTTTTTGTTACTAGAAATTTATTTTAATTGTTCCAAGCTTACTAGTTTGTAGAAGGCAATGGCAACCGACTCCAGTACTCTTCCCTGGAAAATCTCATGGATAGAGGAACCTGGTAGGCTGCAAGTCCATGAACAAGATTAAGTGAATTCACTTTCACTTTTCACTTTCATGAATTGGAGAAGGAATTGGCAACCCACTTGAATATTCTTGCCTGGAGACTCCTAGGGACAGGGGAGCCTGGTGGGCTGCCGTCTATGAGGTTGCACAGAGTTGGATATGCAGTGACTTAGCAGTAGCAGCAAGCTTTCTAGAGGAATGACAGAATACTTTTGTCTCTAAGAAATAAAAGGGATTTAAAAACACTGTCCACAAAGCTCCATGACAGTACTCTAATATACTAAGAAAAACTGAATACTCTTTTCTGAAAAATCAAAACCAGTACCGCAAATGGTGTCCTCAATTAGCTGAAAACACATATAATCTCTTAGGAATTATTTTAAGAGTGTAAAAGAGGCATTTCTTTAACAATTATTATGTACAAGTCTAGGATTTCTGAGCTTTTCAATTCCCCACCAAAAGAACATATATTAGAAAGAGAATCCATTACTAAGTTGTTAATATTCTGAAGTATTTAATACANTTAGCATCTATGCAAAAATACAGAAAAGAGAGAATTCTGAAATGACTGTTTCACCTAAATACTAACTAGAAAATACTATGAGAAGACAGGGAAATGTAATAACTTTGATATTAACTACCATATTCCAGAAGCTCTCCATAAGACTTCAGACTTCTAGCTTCATTTGCATTGTACTTTAAAATTACATATGCTTTATTATCCTTGGATAAAAACAGGAGTTAAAACTGGTTATGCAAAGAATCATCAGTTGTCTCGTAAATTACTTTCAAATTAAACACTTAAGAAAAACCTCACTATTCTCTCACCTTCCTTCTGTCATCTGCACACACACACACACACACACAATCATGACAGTTTGCATGCATGCCCAAATCCAAGGTATAGATTAAGAAAGTTATGTACACAATGCAATGAATCAAAGAAAGAAAGGAAACATGTGGGGTGGCAATGTGGTCCTTGTCCAAACTCTAACACTGTAGTTCAAACTGAAAGTGGTATTATTACCCAAGAGAGATCTTTCTATAACCCACAGTTCTTAGAGTATTTTATTGATTTGAATTATCTGTGGTGCTTTAAAAAAGATACATATCTTCCTACAACCTGACAGGCCAGAAGTGAAATCTTTGTGTATTTATGATGTAAATATGCTTGAGAATTACTGCCTTTTAGGGAGTTCACTTTTCACCCTTTTAAAGAAACTGATTCACAAACATTCTGAATGTTTACAATTATGCTAGAAAGGCCTAAAGAAAGGCAACTGAAAATATCACAGTCAAAAAACTGCTGTTAATACAAACCAACACTTTTCAAACTATAATGTGCCACATAAGTATTTTGTTAAAATGCTGAGTGTAACTCAGTAGTGAAGAGATATGCTAATAACCTGCTCATACAATTCCACAGAGTAGTGATGCTGCTATTATCTTTAGATTATGATTTTAGTAGCAAGGGTTTGTAATTATCCACAACAGATTAAAAATCTGAAGAGCTCTATGTGGCTATCACTTTACAGTTAGTACTTTAATCCCTTAAGGGATTAATATAATTGTCGCTACATTGCCCATCAAACAGATAATTAAACTGGGAATTAACTATTATTTGATACATTTGTGGGGTAATAGTAGTTAAACTAAAATAAATGGACATGAAAATGATACACTTTTATGGACAGATTCTATGTTTTTAGTCATCAAATATAAAAAATGGAAAGGTTATCAATGGATGTTACAGATCACAAAACATACTAAAAAAAACACCAAAAAACAGCAAAGTATCAAGATATACAATCAACATACATAAATCAGTTAT
>SJYQ01003977.1:32689-43108 GCA_006410935.1 Redunca redunca
ATGCTCAAACTACCGCACAAATGCACTCATCTCACACGCTAGAAAGGCAATGCTCAAAATTCTGCAAGCCAGGGTTCAGTAATACTTCAACCATGAACTTCCTTATGTTCAAGCTGGTTTTCAAAAAGGCAGAGGAACCAGAGATCAAGTTGCCAACATCTGCAGGTCATTGAGAAAGCAAGAAAGTTCCAGAAAACCATCTACTTCTGCTATATTGACTATGCCAAATCCTTTGACTGTGTGGATCACAATGAACTGTGGAAAATTCTGAAAGATGGGATTATCAGACCACTTGACCTGGCTCTTGAGAACTATGTGTGCAGGTCAGGAAGCAACAGTTAGAACTGGAAATGCAACTGGTTCCAAAAAGGAGTACCTCAAGACTGTCTATTGTCACTCTGCTTATTTAATTTCTATGCAGAGTATGACATGAGAAACGCTGGGCTGTATGAAGAACTAGATGGAATCAAGATTGCTGGGAGAAATGTCAATAACCTCAGATATGAAGATGGCATCACCCTTATGGCAGAACATGAAGAAGAACTAAAGATCCTCTCGATGAAAGTGAAAGAGGAGAGTGAAAGTGTTGGCTTAAAGCTCAACGTTCATAAAACTAAGATCATGGCATCTGGTCCCATCACTTTATGGGAAATAGATGGGGAAACTGGCTGACATTTTTTTTTTTTTTTTTTTACGAGTGGCTCCAAAATCACTGCTGACGGTTATTGCAGCAATGAAATTTAAAGACACTTACTCCTGGAAGGAAAGTTATGACTTACCTAAACAGTATATTGAAAAGCAGAGACATTACTTTGCCAACAAAGTTCCTTCTAGTCAAGGCTATGGTTTTTCCAGTAGTTATTTTTGGATGTGAGTGTTAGACTGTAAAGAAAGCTGAGTCCCAAATAATTGATGCTTTCTTACTTAGTGTTGGAGAAGAGTCTTGAGAGTCCCTTGAACTTCAAGGCCATCGAACCAGTTCATCCTAAAGGAGACCAGTCCTGGCTGTTCACTGGAAAGGCTGATGTTGAAGCTGAAACTCCAATAGTTGGCCACCTGATGCCAAGAGCTGACTCATTTGAAAAGACTTTGATGTCGGTAAAGATTAAGGGCAGGAGGAGATGGGGACGATAGAGGATGAGATGGATGAATGGCATCACTGACTCAATAAACATACATTTGGGTAAACTCCAGGAGGTGGTGATGGACATTCTGCAGTCCATGGGGTCGCAGAGTTGGACACACCTGAGTGACTGAACTGAACTGCTCCTTGGAAGAAAACTATGGCAAATCCATGAAACATATTAATTAAAAAGCAGACCTACCACTTTGCTGACAAAGGTCTGTATAGTCAAATACCTAGTTCTTCCTGGTCAAGTATGGATGTGATAGTTGGGACCATAAAGAAGGCTGAACACTGAAGAGCTGAAGGTTTTCATTTGAAGTGCTGGAAAAGATGCTTCAGGGTCTGTTGGATGGCAAGGAGGTCAAAGAAGTCAATCCTAAACGAGATCAACCCTGAACATGCACTGCAAGATATGCTGCCAAAGCTCCAATAGTTTGGCTACCTGATGCAAAGAGTCGACTGAAAGCAGGAGGGCAAGAGAAGAGGACAACAGAAGATAATATGGTTGGATGGTATCACAGGATTCAAGACATGTGAGTCTGAGCAAACTCAGGGAGATAGTGAAGGACAGGGAATCCTATGTACTGCAGTTCATGGGGTCCCACAGAGTCATAGATATGACTTATCCACCAAAGAGCTCCTAGTCTGATTTGTAATTATCCTGAAAAGTAATGGGATTCACACACTGAAGAGTTCCTTGGATAACAGGCTATGGACCCAGCTTAGTACTCAGGACTGCTACACAGAAGAAAATAACAGAGGAAAGAAGATGATAATTTAATAATTAGCCATGAAAACAAACTTTTAATGTAAGGAAAAAATATGAAGGTCAAGGACCAGATTATCTTTAGCCATTAATTATTTGTGCTTGTGTTTGAGTTTCTGTGTGTGTGTTGTGTGTGGCTGTAATGGCTTTCATTATGTAGGAATAACTATATGGCTTTGTTAAGAAGTGCTGTAAATTACTGAAACAAATGGACAAATGTGAATGGAGGTTATATACCAGCTCAACAACAGAGAATAGAATTTTTAATTAAGATAAAAGCATACATGTGAATTGAAAAATATGCTGTTTTTCATTCATTTCAACACCCACAGATGGCTAATGGCTATAACAAAAAAATTAGGTTTCCCCAGTGGCTCAGCCATGAAGAATTCAACTGCAAATGCAAGAGACAAAGGAGATACGCATTTGACTTCTGGCCAGGATGATCCCATGGAGAAGGAAAGGACAACATGTTCCAGTGTTCTTTCTGGAGAATCCCTTGAACACAGGAGCCAGGTGGTGCACAATTCATGATTTCAAAAGAGTCAGACATGACTAAGCACAAGCAACAGTACTAGAAAAGAGTACTTCAGTGCAATTCAGTTTGGTCTCTCAGTCGTGTCTGATTCTTTACGACCCTGTGAGTCATAGCAAACCAGTCCTCCCTATCCATTGCCAACTCCTGGAGTTTACCCAATCTCATGTCCATTGAGTCGGTGATGCCACCAACCATCTCATCCTCTGTTGTCCCCTTCTCCTCCTGCCTCCAACCCCTCCCAGCATCAGGGTATTTGCCAATGAGTCAAATCTTCACATGAGGTGGCCAAATTACTGGAGTTTCAGCTTCAGCATTAGTTCTTTCAATGAACACCCAGGACTGATCTATTTTAGGTTAGATCTCCTTGCAGCCCAAGTGACTCTCGAGAATCTTCTCCAACACCACAGTTCAAAAGCATCAATTCTTCACTGCTCAGTTTTCTTCACAGTCCAACTTTCACATCTGTACATGACCACTGGAAAAAACATAGCCTTGACTAGATGGAACTTTGTTGGCAAAGTATTGTCTCTGTTTTTTAATATGCTATCTAGGTTGGTCAAGAGGTGGTTATACCAGACCACCTCACCTGCCTCTTGAGAAACCTACATGCAGGCCTGGAAGGAACAGTTAGAACTGGACATGGAAGAGACTAGTTCCAAATAGGAAAAGGAGTACATCAAGGCTGTATATTGTCACCCTGCTTATTTAACTTCTATGCAGAGTAGCTCATGAGCAATGCAGGTCTGGAAGAAGCACAGGCTGGAATGAAGATTTCTGGGAGAAATATCAATAACCTCAGATATGCAGATGACATTACTCTTATGGTAGAAGGTGAAGAAGAACTAAAGCTCCCCTTGATGAAAACAAGGAGCAGAGTGAAAGTGTTGGCTCAAAGCAGAACATTCAGAAAACTAAGATCATGGCATCTGGTCCCTTCACTTCTTGGGAAATAGATGGGGAAATTGTGACAGACTTTATTTTTGGGAGCTCCAAAATCAGTACAGATGGTGAGTGCAGCCATGAAATTAAAAGATACTTACTCCTTGGAAGGAATGTTATGACCAACCTAGATAGCATATTAAAAAGCAGAGACACTACTTTGCCAAGAAAGGTCTGTGTAGTCAAAATTATGGTTTGCCAGGTGACAATAGAATAGTAAGGTTAAAAGTCTTGTGACCATTCTCCTGGAATTATATATAGAAAGGCTCTTAGGAGATGAAATATTTAGGGCTAAAATCCATAAGTATGTAACTAGACCTGCCTATAACAAAGTTTAAATGTTCATGTACAGAAAGAAAGCACAAAAAGAAAACATTAAAGATGTGAGTCAATGTGAAAAACATATGGGTTCTGTACTCACATTTCAACGTTTCCATGGGCTTAAATTTTCATTAAAGGGAAAAAAAAGTAAGTGCTTCTGTCAAATATTTTACTATTTTAGTCTTCACTTACTGAAATGAGTCAGTTATTCGGTTATGTTATTAAATATGATCATGTGCTAGTGATATTGTATTACTGATGGTCTGAGGTCCTGGCATGGATTTCTCATAGTCTATACTCTGCTCTAAACCCAAAAATTCACTCTCAATTATACTGTGTTTTTCCATAGAATAAAAACAGAACACTTTGTTTACAGAAATGCCATGTTAAGCCTCCACAAGAAACACTGTAAAATGAATTAATACAGAAATTCTATAGAAATGTATGGCACTGCAAATGGGGGAAACTGGAGCTATGAGGGGCTCAGTGGTAGGCTCAGTGGTAGGGAATCCACCTGCCAATACAGCAGACACCAGTTTGATCCCTGGTCCAGGGTGAATCCACATGCCTCAGAACAGCTGAGCCCCATGCCACAGCTTATCGTGCCTGTGTTCTGCAGCCTGGTAGGTCCAACTGTTGAGCCCACATGCTGCAACTACTGAAGCCTGGTCTCCCTAGCACCTATGCTCCACAAGTGGAGAGGTGTAGTGAGCGAAATGACACAAAGACAAGACACACACAAAAGACAGACAATGACACAACTCCGGCTGGAGGAAAAAAGAACCGCACAAACAAGTTGCAGCTTATTTTTATGTAATCCCTCTTGGGAGAATTCCAGACTGCATGATTAAGCCTTTTCAGAATAGTGCATGTGCATAAATGTTATCATAAAGCAGAAGAGAGTGAAACTCCTGTTTTCTGCAGAGTCTGTCCAGAGCCCTTTCTTCCCCCTTATCAGAGGAAGGGAATGCTCCCTCGTTTGCAAGGGACCATTAATCTCAAGGCTGTGTCCAGACTCCTTGACAGAACATCTTGTTTGCAAGCATGCTCTGCCCGGGCAGAGAGTCCCGTTTGCAGGCACATCTCTGCTTCCTTATTGTGGCCGCATTAACTTCCTTCAGAGAGGGCACTCCAATGATAAGCCCCTGCACTGCAACTACAGAGCAGACCCCCATTCCCCACAACTGGAGAAAAGTCCATGCATAGTAATGAAGGCACAGCACAGGAAAACAAACAACAACAACAAAAATAAGCAAATAACAGCATTTAGATTAAAAAGAGAGAGAGAGAAGGTGGCGGGAGAGACATGAGACAACTCCTCAGGATTTTGACTAAGGTTTGTTTCAGATTAAACTCTGAAATTCACATTATTACAAAAGTTAAAAATAGCTAAAGAATTCTTACCTTGTCCATCTTCTTTAAAAACTGTCTCTTTTTTCATATTCTTTCTCCTTACCCTTGCACCTGTTTCTGCATCCTNTAAACCCCCAATTAAAAGAAATTTATATTTAAGAAAACAAAAAAAATAAAATAATTACTACTCTCTTTAGAATACACAATCTAACATGGGCATCTGAAGCTTCATTCCTAGAAACAGGAGGAAAGAAGGTATGTATGGAAATGTACACTTATTTGTAAGTTAAAAGTGAATTAGATAGATTAGGAAGAAAAAAAGTAAGAGTTGTTTGTAATTTACCTAATACATTATGAAAAAGACATTCCTAGAGTTTCCCTGAATAGTTAGCAGCGAAGCTTTTGCTAGAGAAAGGCTGTGCCAGCTGGTTTGGGGAATCTAGAGGGCACTGAACTCAAAGGCAAAGAGGTGTGACCGAATATGGCCTGGCGTGCTGCGATTCATGCCGTTGCAAACAGTCAGACATGACTGAGTGACTGAACTGAACTGAACTGAAGTAAGCCTTGAGAACTAAAATGAAGTGCCAGGAATGAATAATGGAGAGAGATTTGTTGTGGAATGTGAAATGTGGTGCTATTCTGAAGGAGGTATTCTCATTTCTTGCAGCTACAGTTTTCCAGGAGGCATTACAAGGACATTAAACATGACACAAGCAGAACTCAGGACTGTAAAAAGGAATAGTCAAGGAATGACTGTCCCAGTGCCCTCCTTCAGTTAGTTTAGAAGTACCGTTTTGGAAGTTACAAGTAAAGTTATTGTCAAATCTGATTATTTGTGAACTGTCTGCCTCAGAATAAAGATAAATAGAAAAACATAGTGCCAGCATCTATTTTATAAGAAAAAAAGGCTGAACACGTTGGGCTATGCCTGCCTTCTAAAAAAATTAAGGTTTGTGACGGGTAGAGGAAAGTAAACCAGCAGACATGAACCTAAACATGCAACATGGATTTACCCTTTCCTGGGAGCTCAGATGGTAAAGCGCCTGCCTAAAATGCGAGAGACCCAGGTTCCATCCCTTGGTCAGAAAGATTTCCTGGAGAAGGAAATAGCAACCCACACCAGTATTCGTGCCTGGAGAATCCCATGGACCAAGCAGCCTGGAAGGCTACAGACCATGCGGGTTGCAAAGAGTCGGACACAGCTGAGCAATTTCACTTCACTTCACTCTCAAAGAAGCAGTATTTTCACCAGTAGTGAACTGTCCACAGAGTAAAGTATGGACACATATTTAAAAGTCCCAAAAGAAAGAATCAGTGTGTCCAAAACAACAGCCAAGCAAGAGTCCTGGGAAGGGATGAAGGCCAGAGAGGCGAAGACGCAGCTGACCAAAAGTAGGCTTCTGCCAGTTTACAACCGTGCCTGCAGTTAAACTGGCATGAATCCAAAACTAATAGTATTTTACTTTCGGTGTAAAATTTACAAAAAGGGAGAGTAAATTTTACTGCTATGTGAACAGAGTGGAAGGAAGCAGGAGCAGCTTCTTGCTCCTATGTGGACTGTGCAGTCCCACTGAAAGACATCAGCCAACCACAAGAAGGGACTACTACTGATGGCGGCTGAGCAATATGTGGTTCCAGGAAACTGAATCATTACTTTTATTCTTGGGCAATGCTGTACCGGCAAACTCACTGTTTCCAAGCAGCTTCCAGTGCTTCTGCGGCTGCCAGGTAATCCTCCGAGGCTGCCAAGGAACTAGGTTCAGTTCAGTTCAGTCACACAGTCTTGTTGAACTGCGCGACCCCATGAATCACAACACACCAGGCCTCCCTGTCCATCACCAACTTCCGGACTTCACTCAGACTCATGTCCATCGAGTCAGTGATGCCATCCAGCCATCTCATCCTCTGGCGTCCCCTTCTCCTCCTGCCCCCAATCCCTCCCAGCTTCAGAGTCGTTTCCAGTGAGTCAGTTTCAGCTTTAGCATCATTCCTTCCAAAGATGTCCCAGGGTTGATCTCCTTCAGAATGGACTGGTTGGATCTCCTTGCAGTCCAAGGGACTCTCAAGAGTCTTCTCCAACACCACAGTTCAAAAGCATCAATTCTTCAGCGCTCAGCCTTCTTCACAGTCCAATTCTCACATCCATACATGACCACAAGAAAAACCATAGCCTTGACTAGACAGACCTTAGTCAGCAAAGTAATGTCTCTGCTTTTGAATATGCTATCTAGGTTGGTCCTAACTTTTCTTCCAAGGAGTAAGTGTCTTTTAATTTCATTGCTGCAGTCAACATCTGCAGTGATTTTGGAGCCCAAATGCTTAGTGGACCTAAATATTTCAAAGAGAGGGATCTGTAAAGAACCCCAAGAGGTTACTGTTTCCCAAACCTAAGAACGTTTGTCCAGGTCCTTTGATAGATATATAACCTTTCTGTTTAATTCCTCCACCACTTGTATTATGTTAGAAGGAACTCCAGTACTTTGGCCACCTCTTGCCAAAGGCTGACTCATTGGAAAAGACTCTGACGCTGGGAGGGATTGGGGGCAGGAGGAGAAGGGGACAACCGAGGATGAGATGGCTGGATGGCATCAGTGACTCGATGGACGTAAGCTTGAGTGAACTCTGGGAGTTGGTGGTGGACAGGGAGGCCTGGTGTGCTGCGATTCATGAGGTCACAAAGAGTCAGATAAGACTGAGCAACTGAACTGAACTGAACTGAATTTAGGGACTGTTGTTGGCAGAGGTAGAGGCCCTAGTTTGTGTATCCAATGTTGGAGTGATGGAATAAAGTTTAAAGTTACTGTAAAGATGGTTATGATAACCCTGTATGAGAGACAGCAAAAGAGACACAGATGAATAGAAAAGTCTTTTGGACTCTGTGGGAAAGGGAGAGGGTGGGATGATTTGTGCGAATGGCATTGAAACATATATAATATCATATAAAAAATGAATCGCCAGTCTAGGTTCGATGCAGGATACAGGATGCTTGGAGCTGGTGCACTGGGATGACCCAGAGGGATGGTATGGGGAGGGAGGTGGGAGGGGGTTTAGGATTGGGAACACGTGTACACCCGTGGTGGATTCATGTTATTGTATGGCAAAACCAATACAATATTGTAAAGTAAAAATAAATAAATAAATAAAGTTACTGTAAACAAAGAAACAAAAAAATAGTTTCTCTTCAGAAATAAAAAATGTTTAGAATTGATTTTCATAATGATGGAAGATCTTTTCAACTATTAAGTATTAGTGAACATTCTGGCTAGATAAAATTTAGCTTGAACTTTATGTTAGACATCTTATTTTTGACCTGTGAAACAAATATTGTACATCCTCTTTAATCATGGAGAATAGTCACTGGGTATCCACTTGAATGGAGAAGTAAAAATCTACTGCAGTTGTTTTCTATCAGTGTACCCTCTGGGAAAATCAGGATATGAAGATGAGATTGTGCATTTCTGTACTTTGGAGGTATGTGTTCCTAGTCAGTTAAGATAATTAAGAAGTTTAATGATTCCAGATTCTTGCCCAGGAAAATACTAACATCACTGTTGCCAGACCTGTGTTTATGTATTTGCCACTTTAAAGAATTTTCTATGTGTACTGGCTTTGCATCTACAGCTTCAGAACACTCCTCTTTAAACTGTACAGAAGACCATTACCCAGGCTATGGTCCTTGAGTTTCTTTTCCCTAATTTTAGTATATATCACTTATTGGGTATTTTTATCAATATGGCATAATTTTCTTCATAGAAAAAATTGTTTTTCATTTCAAGTATGAAACTTTGTACTGAAAGTTGTCTCCCATTTAATCATGACATATGATCCGTGAGTACACATAATAAGGAATGACCATTGGTACTTTTTAGCAGAAACCAGAACTTCCCTGGTAGGTCACCTACTTAAGAATCTGATGCAGTGCAGAAGACCCTAGTTTGATTTCTGGTTTGGCAGGATGCTCTGTAGAAGCAATAGGCCACTCACTCCAGTATTCTTGAGGCCTTCTTGGTGGTTTAGATGGGAAACAATCTATCTGCTATGACAGATCCACTGGAAGAGTGGCCTGACAACCCCCTCCAGGATTCTTGCCTGAAGAACCCCTATGGACAGAGGAGCTTGATGGGCTATAGTCTGAAGGTCACAAAGAAAAGACATGACTGTGAGAATAATCAGACAAGAAACCAAAATATATTTTTAAAAAATCCTTGAAAAGCTTGAAATTTGGAGGTCTGCCTTAGAAAGAGTACTTTAACCCTGAAAAAAATACATAAAGCAATGAACTTTACTACTCTCTTTTCCCTATAAGATCAGAGGAGAAATGGAGTGTCATTTCCTATTTTAGAGGCTAGTTGTTCTAGTAGAAAATATTAAAATGATTAAATAAATGATTTAAACCTACTGAAATGCTGCTTTCAAAAAAAAATCTGATTCAAGACAGATACCAAAGCAAGAACATAATTGAAATCACTTGCTGTTGTAAGACATGGCTTCAAAAGAGAACTTAATAAATGTATATAATGACTGGCTAAATACTCTGGCAATACATTATAAAAATTTACAGCCAATATTGTAAAGGATTTTTACACACAATAAAATAAAAATGCCTTTTAGTTATGTATAGTTTTAATAATCAAAAGCACTGACTACTTTTCAGACATTCTAGGCAAAGGTCATTTAAACAAACAATCTACTTTATCTGACAAAACAACATGGTGGTGGTGGTAGTGTTTAGTTGCTAAGTCATTTCCTTCTCTTTTTCATCTCCATGGACCATACCACTAAGCTCCTCTGCCCGTGGGATTTCCAAGGCAAGAATACTGAGGTTGGTTTCCATTCTCTCTTCCAGAAGATCTATCTTCCCAACTCAGAGATTTCTAATCCCTGGGTCATCTACATTGGGACATAGATTCTTTACCTCTGAGTCACCAGGAGAATACCCCAAAGCAACATGGTATCTACTTAAGAAGTACTTCTTGGCTTGCATATGTATTGTATCAATCTTCTAGTCTGTATAGTTTGCGATTGTTCAGAACTACCCTAGTGATCAGCTTCCCAGTGATCCATCCTTGTCTGGGAAGATGCCACATGCTGAATGTACTAAGCTCATGCGCCACAACTCATGAGCTCATTTGCCAAAACTAGAGCCAGTGTTCTACAACAAAAGAAACTATCACAATGGGAAGGCTTATGCACCGTCTTGAAGTGCACCATAGCACTTGCCTAAGCTAGAGAAAAACACTTGAACATCCATGACTAACTGGCCTGGCCAAAATAAATACAATTTCATAAATAATAAAATAAATAAGACCTTAAATAAAAACAGTGACTTAGTTTAACATAGAAGTGTATTTACATATATGTAGCAATAAGTACTCT
>SJYQ01003977.1:43121-59867 GCA_006410935.1 Redunca redunca
GGAAAATCCCATGGACGGAGGAGCCTGGTGGGCTACAGTCCATGGGATCGGTAAGAGTTGGACACGACTGAGGGGCTTCACTTTCACTTTTCACTTTAATGCACTGGAGAAGGAAATGGCAACCCACTCCAGTTTCTTGCCTGGAGAATCCCAGGGATGGAGGAGCCTTGTTGGCTGCCATCTGTGGGGTCTCAAAGAGTCAGACATGACTGATGCCACTTAGCAGCAGCAGCAGCTGCAACAAGTAAATGTACACTTAATGTTGAAAGTGCAAAAATACTTATTTTTCAAAATATGATATAATGATATTGATTAGAACAAATTTATCACAAAATAAAAATATTATATGCAATAGTACACCAGGATGAGAGGTAAGGGTATCCCAACCATCAGAGTTCAAATTTGTGGTGTGAATGCCTAAAAGCCTATGAAACATCATGTTGGTCATATAATTCGAGTGTACATATAGCTAATGAAGCTGTTAGCTATCTCTTCTGCACCTTTATATTTCATTCTGAAGCCATTTAGATTTTCTAAAATAATGTGTAGATTTGTTTTGTTTGTTTTAGTTTCTGAGCAGACTTCTTATTCTGCCCACACACCAGGAAACTTTTAATATAATTTCCATTACTATATTTCAAGTTTTGTCTACCCTAAGCTTTCATACAATTAACCCCATACTGCATTTCTTTTAACAGACTCTAGTGATTTCTGCTTTATTGACTATGCCAAAGCCTTTGACTGTTTGGACCACAATAAACTGTGGAAAATTCTGAGAGAGATGGGAATACCAGACCACCTGACCTGCTTCTTGAGAAACCTGTATGTAGGTCAGGAAGCAACAGTTAGAACTGGATATGGAACAACAGACTGGTTCTAAGTAGGAAAAGGAGTGCATCAAGGCTGTATATTGTCACCCTGTTTACTTAACTTATATGCAGAGTACATCATGAGAAATGCTGGACTGGAAGAAATACAAGCTGGAATCAAGATTGCCGGGAGAAATATTAATAACCTCAGATATGCAGATGACACCACCCTTATGGCAGAGAGTGAACAAAAACTAAAAAGCCTCTTGATGAAAGTGAAAGAGGAGAGTGAAAAAGTTGCTTGAAGCTTAACATTCAGAAAACGAAGATCACTGCATCCTGTCCCATCACTTCATGAGAAATAGATGGGGAAACAGTGGAAACAGTTTCAGACTTTATTTTCTTGGGCTCCAAAATCACTGCAGATGGGGACTGCAGCCATGAAATTAAAAGACACTTACTCCTTGGAAGAAAAGTTACAACCAACCAAGATAGCATATTCAAAAGCAGAGACATTACTTTGCTGACTAAGGTCTGTCTAGTCAAGGCTATGGTTTTTCTTGTGGTCATGTATGGATGTGAGAGTTGGACTGTGAAGAAGGCTGAGCACCGAAGAATTGATGCTTTTGAACTGTGGTGTTGGAGAAGACTCTTGAGAGTCCCTTGGACTGCAAGGAGATCCAACCAGTCCATTCTGAAGGAGATCAACCCTGGGACATCTTTGGAAGGAATGATGCTAAAGCTGAAACTCCAGTACTTTGGCCACCTGATGTGAAGAGTTGACTCATTGGAAAAGACTCTGATGCTGCGAGGGATTGGGGGCAGGAGGAGAAGGGGACGACCCAGGATGAGATGGCTGGATGGCATCACGGACACGATGGACGTGAGTCTGAGTGAACTCCAGGAGTTGGTGATGGACAGGTAGGCCTGGTACAATTCATGGGGTCGCAAACAGTTGGACACGACTGAGAAACTGAACTGAACTGAGTGATGTCCTTCAAGCTGTTTCTGCCATTCTTTAATTTGAGTATAATATCCACTGATTTTAATAGCAAATTAACACTTTTCTAACGTACTTTTAGAGTGTGGTGAGCTGTTCTGTTTCAGGGTTTTGGTTGGAAAACCCTGCATTCTTGTTAGGGCTGTAGTATCTTCTAATACCAAAGGAAAGACTACAAACACCCCAAACTAATTTGATTATAGTAATTTATGTTTTCTAAAGAATTAAAGAGTTTCTCATCAAAATATTTCATTCCTATGGAAAAAAATTCCCCTAACTCCTCANTGCTCTGTGCATCATGACTTCATCAATACACCTCTATGAGATTAAAAAAAAAGAATTCACATACTTCAGGAAAGTCATATTTAAATATGGAAAAACGTTTCAATAGCAGTAAAATCGCTGTATGAGGAGTGGATTGATTTTTTTTCTCTATTTTTCTCTGAGAATCTTCTTGAAAGCTGTGTCTTCACTTCTTACTGAAATGTATTATTTGCTGTTGTTCAGTTGCTCAGTCATAGCAACTCTCTGCAACACCACAGACTGAAGCACACCAGGCCTCACTGTCCATCACTAACTCCCAGAGTTTGGTCAAACTCATGTGCTTCAAAGTAGTTGTACCATCCGACTATCTAATCCTCTGCTAGGCCCTTCTTCTGCCTTCAGGCTTTCCAAGCATGAGGGTCTTTTTCTATAGTCAGTTCTTTGCATCAGGTGGCCAAAGCATCAGACTTTCAGCTTCAACAAAAGTACTTCCAATGAATATTCAGGACTGATTTCCATCAGTATTGACTGTTTTGATTTCCTTGCAGTTCAAGGGACTCTCAAGAGTCTTCTCCAACACCACAGTTCAAAAGCATCAATTATTCCATGCTCAGCTTCCTGTATAGTCCAACTCTCCCATCCATACACAAGTAATGGAAACTATATAGGTATGACCTGATAGACCATTGATTGCATAGTAATGCCTCTACTTTAGAATATGCTCTTTAGGTGGTTACAGCTTTTCTTCCAAGGATCTAGTATCTTTTAATTCTATGGCTGCAGTCACCATCTGCAGTGATTTTGGAGCCTGAGAAAATAAAATCTATCACTGTTGCCATTTTTCGCCACATTTTCCCTATTTGACGTGATGCCATGATTTTCAGTTTTTCATATTGAGTTTTAAGCCAGCTTTTTCACTCTCTTCTTTCTTTTCATCAACAAGCTTTTTAGTTATTCTTCACTTTCTGCCATCAACTGCATATCTGAGGTTATTGATATCTCCCCAGGCAATCTTAATCCCAGTTTGGGCTTCATCCAGCCTGGCATTTCACATGATGTGCTCTGAATATAAGTTAAATAAGCCCTCATGACAATATACAGCCTTGATATACTCCTTTCCCAATTTGAAACTAGTGTATTTTTCCATATCCAGTTCTAACTGATGCTTCATGACCTGCCTACAGATTTCTCAGGAGGCAGTTGAGAGCTGGTATTTGCATCTTTTCAAGAATTTACCATAGTTTGTTGTCATCCACGGAGTTAGAGCCTTTAGCATATTCCAAATCAGATGTAGATGTTGTTTCTTGAATTCCCTTGCTTTTTCTCTGATCAAATGGCTGTTGGAAATTTGATCTCTGGTTTCTCTGACTTTTCTAAATCCAGCTTTAACATCTGGAAGTTCTTAGTTCATCTAGTGTTGAAGCCTGGCTTGGAGAACTTTGAGCACTACTTTGCTTGCATGTGAGATGTGTACAATTGTGTGATCATTCGAACAGTCTTTGGCATAGTGTTTCTTTAGGTATGGAGTTTAAACTAACCTTTTCCAGTTCTGTGGCCAGTGCTGAGCTCTCCAAATTTTCTGCAATATTGAGTGCAGTGTTTTAATGGCATAATCTGGTAGGACTTGAAATAGCACAACTGGAAACTCATCACCTCTAGTAACTTTGTTTATAGTGATGTACTAAGGGCTACTTGAGTTCACTTTCCAGGATGTCTGGTTCTAGGTGAGTAAAGACACCATCATGGTTATCTGGGTCATTAAGATTTTTTTTTTTACAGTTCTTCTGTGTATTCTTTCCACCACTTCTTAATATATTCTGGTTCTGTTAGGTCCATATAGGTTCTCTCCTTTATTGTGCCCATTTTTGCATGAAATGTTCCCTTGGTATCTGCAACATTCTTGAGGTGATCTCTTTTCTTTGCCATTCTATTGTTTTTCTCTATTTCTTTACATTGATCACTGAGGAAGACTTTCTTATCTCTCCTTGCTCTTCTTTGGAAAATTGCCTTTGAATGGATTATCTTTCTTTTTCTCTTATGCCTTTAGCTTCTCTTCTTCCCTAAGCTATTTGTAAGGCCTTCTCAAACAACCCTTTTGCTTTTTTACATTTTTCTTGGGTATGATCTTGATCACTGTCTCATGCAGAATGTCATGACCCTTGGTCCATAGTTCTCTGGGCAGTCTGTCTATAAGATCTAATCCCTCAAATCTATTTGTCACATCCACTGTGTAATTATAAGGGTTTGATTCTGGTCAAACCCAAATGGTCTAGTGGTTTTCCGTATTTTCTTTAAGGCATTCATGATCTGAGCCATGTCACTGCTCAGTCTTGCTTTTGCCAACTGAATAGAGCTTCTCCTTTAGCTGCAAATAACATAATCAATCTGATTTCAGCATAGACCATCTCTAGAAGAGGGTGTTTGCTATGAATGGTGAGTTCTCTAAGGAAACTCTGTTAGGCTTACTCCAAGGTCAAACTTGCCTGTTACTCCAGGTATCTCCTGACTTCCTACTTTCTCTAGTAGGCAGTGGTTGTGGGCAATATAAGCCCTCATTCCTCTGCCTTTTCTAAATCCAGCATATATATTTGGAAGTTCTTGGCTCAAATATTTTGAAGCCTATCACAAAGAATTTTGAGCATTATCTTGCTTAGTATGTGAAATGAGCACAATAGTGCAGTACTTTGAATAATTTTCAGCATCACCCTTTGATGTGGGGATCAGTACTTTGTCATGTGTACACTAGAGCTTGGTCTGTAGTGGCATAATGTGTATTCCATAGTGTAAACTCAGAAGTTGGATCACATATGCCATATGATGTTGACTCAGTAGAGGTAGGATGATACATCCAGAATGCAAGGTCAGTAGTTGTGCTAAGCCTGCTGTAGAACACTGGTTCAGTAATGGTAAGATGTGTGTCCTAGAATGCAGGATCAATAGTGTTGTCACATTTCCTCCAGAGTTTAGCCATTGCAGAAGTGGCATGTGTGCTTAGAATGGGGTATTAGTAATGGTGAGATACATACTCTACAACTCACTCTCAGTAGTGGAGAGATATGTTCTCTAGAGTGCAAGCTATTCGTTAAAAGACACTTGGTGTGATAAACTGTAGTACACAAAGAAGCAGTGGAAGTTGTCACAGCACTGACACACTGAATGGTGAAAAACTGCTAGGTGTGTTTGTCCCAAAGTAGACAAAGAAGCATTCCAAGAATGTTTCACCTCTGATTTACTGGATGGTCGTAATTATTGCGTGTGTTCCAACTAAAGTAGATGAAGATGTACTTAAGTCATGTCATGAACCTGAAACAGTGATGATTATGATCTATTAATCATGCCCGAGCTATTTGGATGCAGAGCACTGAAACACTGGAATTCGATAAATTATTGGGTGTATATTCCAAGAATAGATGATAAAGCACCTGAAATATATCACATAGCTGAAAGACTGGGTGATCAATACTGGGTGTGTTTGACCTGGGGTAGAATGGGGACTCATTTAACCATATGACAGCCCTAAAACAAAGGATGCTGATAACTTTATGAGTGTGTATGAACTGGTATGTACAGAAACATTTGAAACGTATCACAGAACTAAACACTTGAACCAGAGGATAATGAAAAAGACTTGAAGAATGTAACAGAACTGAAACAATTGATGGTAATAAACTACTGTTTGTGTTTACCATGGAGTAGAAGAAGAAGCACTTGAAACATGTCACAGCACTGAAACTGGATGGTCATAAGCTACTGTGTATATTTCAGCTCAAGTAGATTAGAGAAACATTTGAAGCATGTCACACAACTGAAACATTGCATGTTTATAAACGACTGAATGTACTTGATATGGAGTGAATGAATAAAGCATTTGGAGCATGTGACATCACTGAAGCACTGATTGGGAATACTGACTATGTTTGAGCTGGGATGGACACAGAGGCTCCAGAATCATTTCATAGTATTGAACACTAGCACTAGATTGGGGNAGCACTAGATTGGGGGGGGGGGAGGGGAAACTACCGGGTTTGTTTGACATAGAAAGCTAGTGGAGGTGATAGAATTCCAGTAGAGCTATTTCAAATCCTGAAGGAGGATGCTATGAAAGGGCTGCACTCAAAATACCACCAAATTTGGAAAATTCAGCCCTGGCCACAGGACTGGAAAAGGTCAGTTTTCACTCCAGTGCCAAAGAAAGGCAATGCCAAAGAATTCTCCAATTACTGCACAGTTGCATTCATCTTACATGCTACTAAATTAATGCTCAAAATTCTCCAAGCCATGCTTCAGTAATACATCAACGTGAACTTCTAGGTATTCAAGTTGTTTTTTGAAAAGACAGAGGAACCAAGATCAAATTGCCAACATCCGCTGGATCATTGAAAAACCAGGAGAGTTCCAGAAGAAGATCTGCTTCTGTTTTATTGAGATTTTGACTGTGTGGATTACAACAAACATTGATAAATTCTGAAAGAGATGGGAATACCAGACCATCTGACCTGCGTCTTGATAAACCTGTATGCAGGTCAGAAAGCAAGAGTTAGAAGTTCAGATAGAACAGACTGGTTCCAGATAGGAAAAGGATTACTACATAATGAGAAATGAGATCCAACCAGTCCTCCTAAAGGAAATCAGTCCTTTATGTTCATTGGATGGACTGATGCTGAAGCTGAAACTCCAATGATTTGGTCACCTGATGTGAAGAGCTGAGTCATTTGAAAACATCCTGATGCTGGGAAAGATTGAGAGCAGGAGGAGTAGGGGATGTGAGCTAATGAGATGAATGGATGGTATCACTGACTCAATGGGCATAGGCTTGGGTTACCCATGTGAATGGGTGATGGACAGGGAAGACTGGCTTGCTGCAGTTCATGGGATTACAAAGAGTTGGACATGAATGAGCGACTGAACTGAACTGAACACCCTTAAAGAGTTATTTTTTCTTTCTTTCCTTTATTAAAAAAAAATACTGGGCATGTTTAACCTGGGTGAATAGAGAAGCCCCTGAAGCATGTCACACAATGAAACTGAATGATCAATAATTACCAGCTGAGTTTGACATTGAATGGATGGAGAAGCACTTGAGGCATGTCACTGAACTTCAACACTGTATGGTGATAGACTAGAGAATGTCTTTAAATGGGGAGAATGAAAGCAGCATTGAAGTGCATTTTGGCATTGGTGAATGTTATGGATGAGTTTGACTTGGGAAAATGAGGAAGACTTGAGGAATGTCACACAGTAAAACATTGGATGGTGTTAGTTGCTGAGTGTGTTTAACGTGGTGAGGATGGAAAAGTCCTGAAAGCATGCCATAAAACGGAAACACTAAATGGTGAAAAGCTACTGCATGTGTTTTACCTAGAGAGGATGAAGGACATGAATCATGCCACAGGACTGAAATAATGGATGGTGATAATCTACTGGGTGTGTTTTGTCTAGGGTTGTGAAGAAGCACTTGAGGCAAGTCCTCAAACTGAGGCATGGGATGCTGATAAACTATTGGGTAGTTCTGAATGGTGGTGTATGACAAAATTCTTGAAGTATGTTACAGTACATTGGCTGTTGCTAAACTACTGGTGTGTGTGACCTAGGACGGACAAGAAGCACTTGAAGCATGTCAAAAAACTGAAACAGCAGGTGATAAACAACAGGGTGTGTATGACCCAGAGTGCATGAGGAACTATCTGAACCTTGTGTCCAACTTGAAACACTGGATGGTGACATACTATTGAGTGTGCTTGATTTAGGTTGGAGAAGAAGCACATGATCCATTTCACAGAACTCAAAAGTGGATGGGGAAAAGCTACTTGGTATGTTTGAACCAGGGAGAATAAAGAAGCTCTGGAAGCATGCTGTAACACTGAATCACTGGATAGTAATAAACTACTTGATGTGATGACCTGAGGGAATGAAGAAAACAAGAAGCAGGTTGCATAATTGAAATATTGGATAATGACAAACTACTGGATGTGTTTGACCTAGTGTGCACAAAGAAGCACTTGAAGCATGTCCTGGGAGTGTTTGACTGGGTGGATGAAGGAGCTCCTCAAGTATGTCTCTGCACTAAGACACTGGATGATGAATGTATTTTATCTTCAAAAAATGAAGCATTTGAAATGTGTAAGAACACCCAGGTGACAAGGAAACACTGGAAAATGTCACATGTTAATGCACTGAATACTCTATGGTAATAAAGTACTGAATGTGTTTGATCTAGGGTTGAGAAGAAGCAGATAAAACAGGTCCCAGTACTGAAACATGGGACTGTGATACACTACTGGGAGTGTCAGAATTCAAGTGGAAGAAGAAACACTGGAAGCATGTCACATACATGAACAATAAATGCTAAACTACTGAGTGGGAATGAGAGGCTGGGAAAGACTAGAGATCTCTTGAGGAAAACAAGAGGTATCAAGGGAGTATTTCATGCACCTATGGGCACCAATAAAGGACAGAAAAGGTATGAACCTAAAAGAAGTGGAAGATATTAAGGAGTGGTGGCAAGAATACATAGAAGAACTATCCAAAAAGACCCCAATGACCCAGATAACCATGACAGTATGATCACTTACCTACAGCCAGATATCTTGGAGTGTGCAATCAAGTGCCTGTTAGCATCACTACCAACAAAGATAGTGGAGGTGATGGAACACTAGCTGAGCTATTTCAAATTGTAAAAGATTATATTGATACTGCTCCACTCAGTATGCCAGAAAATTTGGAAAACTCAGCAGTGGCTGCAGGACTGGAAAAGGTAAGTTTTTCATGTGAAATCCAAAGGATAACTGCAAAAGAATGGTCCAAGTATCACACAACTGCCCTTATTTCACACACTAACTCCTTGGAAGACAATGTATGAACAACTTAGACAGCATATTAAAAAGCAGAGGTGTTAATGCATCAACCAAGCTCCATCTGGTTAAGACTATGATTTTTCAAGTGGGCATGTATGGATGTGACAGTTGAGTACCAAAGAATTGATGCCTTTGAACGGTGGTGTTGGAGGAGATTCTTGAGAGTCCTTTGGACTGCAAGGAGACCCAACCAGTCCATTCTGAAGGAGATCAATCCTGGGATTTCTTTGGAAGGAATGATGCTGAAGCTGAAACTCCAGTACTTTGGCCACCTGATGCGAAGAGTTGTTTCATTGATGCGAAGAGTTGTTTCATTGATGCCAAGAGTTGTTTCATTGATGCGAAGAGTTGTTTCATTGGAAAAGACTCTGATGCTGGGAGGGATTGGGGGCAGGAGGAGAAGGGGACGACCCAGGATGAGATGGCTGGATGGCATCATGTACACGATGGACATGAGTCTGAGTGAACTCCGGGAGATGGTGATGGATAGGGAAGCCTGGCGTGCTGCTATTCATGGGGTCACAAAGAGTCGGACACGACTGAGCTACTGAACTGAACTGAACTGTGTATTAATTTTATACCATACCCTGCACATTTACTCTATTCATTGATTAATTTCAGTGATTTTCTGGTGGCATCTCTTGGGTTTTCTGTGTAAAGGATAATATCATGTGCAAATAGAGATTTTTACCTCTTCTTTTCCAGTGAGGATTCATTTTATATCTTTTTCTTCTTTGAAAGCTGTGACTAGAATTCCCAGAACTATTAATCTGCAAGTTTCATACTCTCTTGATATCTTTGTAGTGTAGTCTGAAATCAGAAAGTTTGACTTTTCTAGTTCCATTCTTCTTTCTCAAAATTGCTTTGGCTCTTCAAGATCTTATGTGTTTACATGCAAATCATAAAATAATTTTTCTAGTTTTATGGAAAATATTATTGGTAGTTTGAGAGGTATTGCATTGACTCTATTGATTGTTTTGGGTGGTATATTCAATTAACTATCAATTCATCCACTGAAAGAACGTGATATGTTTCTCCATCTATAGTATTTTGATTTCTTTCATCAGTGCTTTATTTTTTTAATCTCTCTGGGAAAGTGAAAGTTGCTCAGTCATATCTGACTCTTTGCAATCCCATGTTTGTAAAACTTTTTTTTCCCTCTCTCTTTTGAATTAGAATACTATCCTTGTTGTATAGAGTAATTTTGGCTGTAGGTTTTTGTCTTTCATTAGTTTAAGTTTATCCTGCCATTCCCTTCTAAATTGAAGTTTTTCTACTGTTAGATCAGCTGTTTTCCTTATGGGGGTTCCCTTCTATGTCATTTGTTTTTATTCCTTTTTTGCCCTTAATATTTGTTCATTGTGTATATTTATTGCTTGTTTTTTATTTTGATTAATGTGTGTTTTGACATGTTTTGTCTTGGATTTATCCCTATGGGACACACTGGCATTTTTCATCCTAGGTGTCTATTCTCTTTCCCATTTCAGGGAAGTATTAAACTATTTCCTCCTCAAATATTTCTCATGCCCTTTCCTTTTGTCTTCTTTCTCAGAGAAACATGATTTAAATGTGGGGGCATTTAACATTGTCCCAGAGGTCTCTGAGGTTGTCTTCATTTCTCTCTCTCTTTTTTTTCCCTGTTCTGCTTCATTTATTTCCAACATCCTGTCTCCCAGCTCACTTAGTCTTCTGCCTCAGTTACTCTACTGTTTCTATTGTCCAGAGTGATTTCTATCGCAGTTATTTCATTGTTCCATACTGACTGACTATGCATTATTTCTACGAGGTCCATTTAAAACACCCCTTTCATCTTCTCAATCCATTTCTAAAGTCTATTTATCTGCAGATTCACTTGTTTCCAAAACTTTGACTATTATTATGCTGAATTGTCTTTCCTGTAGACTTCCTACCTCCTCCTCTTTCATTGGTTTGTTGATTTTTATTGTGTTACTTCACCTGTTGGATATGTCTCTGCCTTATCATGTTGCTTAGATAACTGTATTTGGGGTCAGTTGTCTGCAAACTAGAGGGTCATCATTGCTGTTAACTGGGTGGGACCAGTGGCTTGTGAAAGTTGTCTAGTTGAGGGAACTTCTTTTTGTTGATGTTATAGAAGATGGATGTGAATCTCATTTTCTCTGAGAGGCAATGAAGTGTCCATTAGAGAATTGGGGGGCTCTATTATGGTTTTGATTCCAGTTGAGCTATTTCAAATCCTCAAAGATGATCCTTGGAAAGTGATGCGTTCAATATGCCAGGAAATTTGAAAATCTCAGCAATGGATCAGCAGAAAATGGTCAGTTTTCATTCCAATCTCAAAGAAAGGCAATGCCAAAGATTGCTCACACTACCATGCAATTGTATTCCTTTCACATGCTAGCAAAGTAATGCTCAAAAATACCCAGTCCAGGCTTCAGCAATATGTGAATGGTGAAATTCCAGATGTTCAAGCTTGTTTTAGAAAATACAGAGGAGCCAGAGATCAAATTCCCAACATGGCTGCTTGATATTTGGAAAAACAAGCAAGTTCCAGAAAAACATCTACTTCTGCTTTACTGACTATGATAAAGCCTTTGACTGTACGGATCAAAAAAACTGTGGAAAATTCTGAAAGAGATTGGAATACCAGTCCACTGGACCTGCCTCTTAAGAAGCTTGTATGCAGGTCAGAAAGCACGAGTTAGAACTGGACATTGAATTAGGCTTGTTCCAAATAGGAAAAGGAGTATGTCAAGGCTGTATATTGTCGCTCTGCATATGTAAGTTCTGCCGAGGTCCAGCCCTGGTGGATCCAGGGAATTTGAAGGTGGGGATAGAGTCAGCATCCTTGGAAAAATACATATTGAATTACAGATATATAGAGAGATTAGAAACGGATAGTGTAGTAGGAAGACTAGTGGAGAAAAATAGGCTGAATAACTTGGTTTACATGGAATAGCATCCATGCTCCAGATGGGAATTCAGCCAGAAAAACGGGGAGCAAGAAAGAAACAACATGGGGGAATCAGTCTTTCCAGAAACTGATACTATTTCTTTATTTTGGGGTTTGCTTATATATCCTTTGTTACACAAAGGGATGAATACAGAGTCACGTGGGGGTCAGCAGTCCTGACCTTTTTCAAAATCAGGTGCTTCACATAACTGTATATAAAAAGGTCTTAGGTATTTTACATCATCTTCTGGCCCTGAGACCTGCTGACATTTTATGATCCTTTCTGATAACCAAAAAAAAAAAAACAACTTATTTTTCCAAGTGTGTTTTTTCTTAAACCAGGCCCCACCCTCCAAATAAAGTTACATTCCTATAGGGTGAGGGTGTAGTGAGTTACAATCAAGAAAGGAATTTATTTAACCCAAGGTTAACATGATTAATCTTTAAGGTTAATACTTATTTTTCCTAAATGCTAGTTATATTCATTATAAGGGCAGGGAACATGGAGATTTAGCAGCAAACATCATCCCAACAAATGAAAATCCCTTCACCAATGTTCCCCTTAAGATCTATTTAGTCTTACGATAGTGATAAAGTCACATTTTTACATAGTAAGGACACAGTGATTCATAACAAAGTACAGTGATCTATTACAAAAGAGAAAATTCATTAACTCATAAAGTCTAGTATTGCTAACCTTAAAACTACTATATTTCATTTTCTATATTCCAAATTGATCAATATATTCCAGGGTGCCTAAGGATATGGAGGCCTGGCGGCAATCATTGGCTCAACAATGAGAAAAGCCCTATGCTAATTAAGACTAAAAATACTCCAAAACTCTCTGTGCTGTTTATGGTTGAGAGATAGTAAACAATCATGTGCACAGTGGCAGGAGTATGGATAATCCTGTCACACAAGCTAGTCTTTCAGCAAAGAGGTTTGACCTGAGAAACCTGTGTTAAACCCTACGGCAGGGAATTAGCAGCAATTATTGACACAACAAATGAAAAACCCTTCACCAATATAATTCCTAACCAACCCACTATACTAATAATTTCCAACTCCCGAAAAGAATTTGCCTTTAGTAAGTCTAAAACATCTTGTGCCTTTCAGGTTGGGAGGCTGTAAACAATCACATGTGGCTGGAGGAACCTATACAGGTGAGATAACTTTCAGAGGAGTCTGTAAGCTGAAACACTCTTGTCACGCCCAGGAATTTTTATTGCCTTGGAGCGGCATGTTAACTCCTCCGTGAGAAGGTTATGGGGGAGAGCACCCCATAAAGTCAGAGGTGTAGGTGAGAGCATAAAACAGACTCTGGTTTGGGAGTAGATGCTCGGAAACAGGGGATTTCCTGAGGCTTGATCATGCCTTTGCATATGCCAAGCCTCCTTCCACATGACCTTTGCCATGGGCGGAGTTCCTTATGCTGGCTCCCAGCAAAATTCTATGCAGAGAAAAGCTGGGCTGGAAGAAACACACACTGGAATCAAGATTGCCAGGAGAAATCTCAATACCTTCAGATATGCAGTTGACACCACCCTTACGGCAGAAAGTGAAGAGGAACTGAAGAGTCTGTTGATGAAAGTGAAAGAGGAGAGTGAAGAAGGAGGCTTAAAGCTCTACATTAGGAAAACTGAGATGGCATCCTTCATGGCAAATAGATGGGGAAACAGTGGAAATAGTGGCAGACTTTATTTTGGGGGGCTCCAAAATCAAGGCAGATAGTGACTACAGCCATGAACTTAAAAGATGCTTACTCCTTCTAGACAGCATAAAACAAGACCAGGAGCTCACTGTGGCTCAGATCATGAATCATTATTTCCAAATTCAGACTTAAATTGAAGAAAGTAGGGGAAACCACAAGACCATTCAGGAATGACCTATGTCAAATTCCTTATGCTTAGGCAGTGTAAGTGAGAAACAAATTTAAGGGACTAGATCTGATAGAGTGCCTGATGAACTATGGATGGAGGTTCATGACATTGTACAGGTTACAGGGATCAAGACCATCCCCAACAAAAAGAAATGCAAAAATGCAAAATGACTGCCCGAGGAAGCCTTACAAATATCTGTGAAATGAAGAGAAGTGAAAGGCAAAGGAGAGAAGGAAACATAGGTGCCGTTGAATGTTTGAGATACCAAGGGGACATTTCATGCAAAGATAGGCACAAATAAAGGACAGAAATGGTATGGACCTAACAGAAGCAGTAGATGTTAAGAAGAGGTGGCAAAGAATATACAGAAGAACTGTACATAAAGATCTTCATAACCCAAATAATCATGATGATGTGATCACTCACCTAGACCCAGACATCTTGGAATGTGAAGTCAAGTGGGCCTTAAGAAGCATCACTATAAACAAAGTTAGTGGAAGTGATAGAATTCCAGTTGGTTTGGAAAAAAAAAAAACAACTCAGCAGTGACTGGTTTTCATTGCAATCCCAAAGAAAGACAATGCCAAAGAATCCTCAGACTACTGCTCAGTTGCACTCATCTCACAGGCTAGTAAAGTAATGCTAAAAAGTCTCCAAGCCATACTTCAGCGATACATGAACAATAAACTTCCAGATGTTCAAGCTGGTTTTGGAAAGTCAGAGGAACCAGAGATCAGGTTCCCTGTGAAGTCTTGCTTGGGTTCTGAATTTCTACCGCTAATCCCCTAATGCAAATGTCCTTCCCTTTGCATTTCTTTTCTTTTCTTTTAACTGCACGATTTTATGTATTTGATGCTTTTGAACTGTGCTATTGAAGAAGACTCTTGAAAGTCTTGGGCTGTAAGGAGGTCAAACAAGTCCATCCTAAATTAAATCAACCCTGAATGTGCATTGGAAGGACAGAAGCTCCAATACTTTAGCTACCTGCTGGGAAGAGCCAACTGTTTGGAAAACACCCTGATGCTGAGAAAGATTGAAAGCAGAAGGAGAAGAGGGTGACAGAGGATGAGATGGTTGGATGCCCTCACCTAGTGATGGATATGAGTTTGAATAAACTCTGTAAGTAGGTGAAGGGTAGGTAAGCATGGTGTGCTGCAGTCCATAGGGCTGCAAAGACTTGAGCACGATTCAGAGACTGAAAAACAATTAATGTATTTGTTTTGGGTGGTTCTGGGTCTTGTTTGTTGCACAAGGACTTTCATGGTTACAGTGAGTACAGGCTACCCAGTAGTTGTGGTGGGCTTTCCTGGTGGCTCAAACAGTAAAGAATCTGCCTGTAATTCAGGAGGCCCGATTTCCATCCCTGGGTTAGGAAGATTCCCTGGAGGAGGTTACTACGATCCATTCCAGTATTATTGCTTGGAGAAACCCATGGACAGAGGAGCCTGTAGAGCTATAATCCATGGGGCCGCAAAGAGTGAGACATGACTGAGTGACTAACACTGTCACTTTCCAGTTGTGTTGCAAAGGCTTCTCATTGTTGTAGCTTCTGTTGTTGCAGAGCATGGGCTCCAGGGCATTAGTTCTTCCATACTTTCAGAATGTAGACTTAGTCGTTGTAGCTCCCAGGCTCTGGGCCACAGGTGCAATAGTTGTGGCCCATGGGACTAATTAGTCTGCTGCAATTGGGATCCTCCAAGATCAGGACTTGAACCTATCTCCCATGCATTGGCAAGGAATTCCTATCCACCAAACTACCAGGGAAGATCTCCTTGAGTAGTCTGTATCTTTCCCATTTCTCTGTGGACTTCTGGTTGCTAACTACAGCCTCTGGTACCTCCAGGTCTTTCAGACATCTCATTGGCCTGTTCTGTTCATCAGCCTGGCTCTGCCCCCCTTGTCCGGACCACTTCTGCCTTTCTTGGTCTTGGAGCTACATATGATGTTGTTCTCACCCTGGTGATGAGTGGAGGGAGGGTCTTAGAGTCATCAGAGCACGCCCTTATGTTTTATATGCAGGACTAAATACTTACTTGCTCATCTGAATCAGAAATGTATGAGGTGGATTTGGGGGTTTCTTCTTTGCCTTTTTTTTTTTTAACATGTGGAAGTGGTTATCACATTTCTTGATTCTCAAAATACATTTTGATAAACACAAGGAAACTCAATTTCCTCTCTAATTGAAGTTTGTTTGTTTTGAGGATTTGTACAAGGTTGAGTTTTCAACCATCTTAATGTATGTACTCATTTCAGTTTAGTCACTCAGTCGTCCCCGACTCTTTGCGACCCCATGAATCGCAGCACGCCAGACCTCCCTGTCCATCACCATCTCCTGGAGTTCACTCAGACTCACGTCCATCGTGTCCGTGATGCCATCCAGCCATCTCATCCTGGGTCGCCACCTTCTCCTTCTGCCCCCAATCCCTCCCAGTATCAGAGTCTTTTCCAATGAGTCAACTCTTCACATCAGGTGGCCAAAGTACTGGAGTTTCAGCTTTAGCATCATTCCTTCCAAAGAAATCCCAGGGCTGATCTCCTTCAGAATGGACTGGTTGGATTTCCTTGCAGTCCAAGGGACTCTCAAGAGTCTTCTCTAACACCACAGTTCAAACGCATCAATTCTTCAGCACTCAGCCTTCTTCACAGTCCAACTCTCAATCCATACATGACCACAGGAAAAACCATAGGCTTGACTAGATGAACCTTAGTCAGCAAAGTAATGTCTCTGCTTTTGAATATGCTATCTAGGTTGATCATAACTTTTCTTCCAAGGAGTAAGCATCTTTTAATTTCATGGCTTCAGTCACCATCTGCAGTGATTTTGGAGCCCAAAAAAATAAAGTCTGACACTGTTTCTACCATTTCCCCATATAGTTCCCATGAAGTGATGGGACCGGATGCCATTATCTTTGTTTTCTGAATGTTGAGCTTTAAGCCAACTTTTTCACTCTCCTCTTTCACTTTCATCAAGAGGCTTTTTAGCTCCTCTTCACTTTCTGCCATAAAG
>SJYQ01003977.1:67875-82186 GCA_006410935.1 Redunca redunca
TTTTTTTTTTTTTTTTTAAAGAAAATCAGTCTAGCAGGTCCTGAAAAATTTTAATCTAGTTACCACATGACCACCATTCTACTCCTAGTTTTACACCCAAGGGAAATGAGGACACATGTTCACACACAAATATGTGTATACAAGTGTTCATGGGTGCTGATAGCCAAATGTATGGATGTGAGTTTTGGACTCTAAAGAAAGCTGAGCACTGAAGAATTGATGCTTTTGACCTTCAAATATTTTGTGTTGGATAAGGTGTTGGAGAAGGCTCTTAAGAGTCCCTTGGACTGAAAGGAGATCCAACCAGCCTATCTTAAAGAAACTCAGTCCTGAATATTCATTGGAAAGACTGATATTGAGGCTGAAACTCCAATACTTTGACCACCTGATGCAAAGAACTGACTCAGTGGAAAAGACCTTGATACTGAGAAAGAATGATTGGATGGCATCACTGACTCAATGGACATGAGTTTGAGTAAGCTCCGGTCCTTGATGATGGACAAGGAGGCCTGGAGTGCCTCATTCCATGGGGTTACAAAGAGTCAGAGATGACTGAGCGAATGAACTAAACTGAACTGGCTCAATAGCCAAACTGTAGAAACAATGTAAATATATTCATACCTGATGAACAGATAAATCAAATGTGGTCAATTGGTATAATGAAATATCACTCAGCCATAAGAAGAAATGGAGTTCCAACACAGAGGTCAACAGGGATGCAACTGGAAAACACATCATAAGTGAAAGAAGCCAGACACAAAAGACCACCTGTTGTATGACTGTGTATATCAAGTGTCCATATGAGGTATATCCAAGACCCACACATGGTTTCCAGGGCCCAGGAGGGCTGGGGAGTGCCTGCTGACAGCCATGAGGTTTCTTCTGGGCTTAAGAAGCCTGATGTTGAGGCCATCTGCCTGGTGAAGTGGTCATATAAGACCCTGAAGCTAGTGGTGAAAAGGTAAGACCTGGGTGTCGAGACTTGTTTACAGAGAGAGATGAGTGTGCAGTCTCTTGGCTGCCCTGTGTCGACTGTGGCAGTCCCAATGTTGGCATGTATGTGTCCGTGCATATGTGTATGAGCGTGTACACTTAGGAAGTACAAGAGTAAATCATCTCTTGATTAAGGATGAATCCAACATCACAAGCTTAAAAGTTAAAGCTCCAATGCTTTGGCCAAGCTCCAATGCTTTGGCCACCTGCTGCAAATGGCTGACTCACTAGAAAAGACCCTTATTCTGGGAAAGACTGAAGGTGGGAGGAGAAGGGGACAGCAGCAGATGAGATGGTAGCATGGCATCACCAACTCAACGGACATGAGTCTGAGCAAACTCTGGTAGGTGGTGAAGGACTGGGAAGTCTGGCGTGCTGTAGTCCATGGGGTCACAAAGAGTCAGACACAACTTGCCAGCTGAACAACATACTTAAGTTAATAGTTAATATTGTGTTGGCTTCACGTATACGGCAAAGTGAAACAGCTATATATTTATATCCACTTTTTTTTTTTTTTTTTACATTATTTTCCTGTGCTTGTTTGGTGGCTCAGAGCATCTGCCTGCAATGCAGGAGACACGGGTTCAATCCTGGATCATGAAGATCCCCTGGAGAAGGAAATGGCACCTCACTCCAGTATTCTTGCCTGGAAAATTCCATGGATGGAGGAGCCTGGTAGGCTTCAGTCCATGGGTTTGCAAAGAGCTGGACATGACTGAGTGACTTCAATTCTTCCTGGCTTGTCACAGAGTATTGAGTGGAGTTCCTGGTGCTGTAAGGTCAGTTTTGAAAAAGATTCCTTCTTTCGTTACTGCTGGCAATAGCTGATGCTCTGAATGAAGCAAAATATCATGGGCCACTTATAACACAAGGTGGCAGGCTACCGGATTTTCAGGCCTTATGCTAATATGGAGTGATGTACATGGACATCCAAGTCCAGGCTTTGGGGTGGGCTAGCATACTTGATTCAAAAGCAAATTGTAAATAGGAGTTGGGGTAGTTTGAAGGGATCACTGAGGGAAATTGGGGATATGATGCTTTTACACACAAGAACTAAAACAGTTAATACTGGGCAGCTTGGAGGTGTTGGTGATTGTTTTTGGCCATGCTGGCTACAAAACTTGCTGGCTTCTTTGGCAGCTCAGCCGATAAAGAATCTGCCTGCAATATAGCAGACCCCAGTTCTATTCCTGGGTTGAGAAGATCTGCTGGAGAAGGGATAGGCTACCCATTCCAGTATCTTGGGCTTCCATTGTGGCTTAGCTGGTAAAGAATCCTCCTGCAATGTAGGAGTGAAGTTAGGCTAAGTGAAATCACTCAGTCATATCTGACTCTTTGAGAAGCCATGGACTGTAGCCTACCAAGCTCCTCTGTCCATGAGATTTTCCAGGCAATAAACTGGAGCAGATTGCCATTTCCTTCTCCGGCGTATCTTTCCAAACCAGGGATCGAACACAGATCTCCCACATTATAGATAGATGCTTTACCCTCTCAGCCACCAGGAAAGGCCATGCAATGCAGGAGACCTGGATCCAATTTCTGGGTTGAAAAGATCCCATGGAGATGGGATAGTCTACTCACTGCAGTATTCTTGGGCTTTTCTTGTGGCTCAGGTGGGAAATAATCCACCTGCAATGTGGGACACCTGGGTTCAATCCCTGGGTTGGAAAGATCCCCAGGAGAAGGGAACCCATTCCATGGAATTCTTTCAAGATCTTATTTCCCTGACCAGAGATCAAGCTCAAGGTCCCAAAATAATAGTGCCAGAATCTTAAGCACCTCACAGCCAAGAAATACCTGTGACTGCTTTTATATACAAAAAGTAATCCTCAACTTGGTATTTCAGAGGTGGCCCATTCATAGTGCAGTGTTGACCTGCCCTTTTTAACAGAATTAGTCCAGTCTTTTCCAAGATTGGCTGTAAATTTTAAAAAGTAAATTTATCCCATGCATTCCTGTGTTTAGTACGGACTTGAAGACATATCCCAAAGGATATACATACATATATATATATATATATATATATACATATACATATACATGAACCAAAATAACATCCAAGAAGGAGGTTCAGAACGCCAAAAAGGAAAAAAAGTTTCATTCTTTGCTGCATTAATGGGCTTTTCTTGTGGCTCAGGTGGGAAAGAATCCACCTGCAATGTGGGACACCTGGGTTCAATCCCTGGGTTGGAAAGATCCCCAGGAGAAGGGAACCCATTCCATGGAATTCTTTCAAGATCTTCATTAATGCATTAATGAAATAGATTACTGTTCTCACAAATGAGAAAACTAGTACCCCCACATAGCCATTTCCAAGCCTTTTAAGGTGGAGGGGGTCTGAGAGATACTGTAGTGGTGTATCACTTCTTTGGGTCATTTTACCAACTTCTGAACTTTTAAAGAGAAGTTTTTGAAGTTTTGTGAGGTGTGTTCACAGGAGTTAGCAGTAGGTTTAAACCCCAAAGGGTTCTAAGCAATACCCCAAAGGGTTGCTTACTGCACAGCAGTCAAAACAACTGCTCTTAAGGGGTGGATGCTGGAATGCCAGCTACAGTTTTATCCCAAGGAGTCTTTTTATTCCACATTTCTCAGTACTGAGACTGACATATGGACATGGGAAAACATTCACTTTTCTTGTCGTTGTTAAGTATTTATTATTTTTTATTTATTTGGTTGTGCTGGGTCTGAATTGCAGTACCTGGGATCTAGCTCCCTGACTAGGGCTGGATCCCCAGGTGCCTTGCGTTCAGAGCACA
Organism: Redunca redunca; assembly: GCA_006410935.1. Taxonomy (NCBI): domain Eukaryota; kingdom Metazoa; phylum Chordata; class Mammalia; order Artiodactyla; family Bovidae; genus Redunca; species Redunca redunca. Next base: position 71,625 of record SJYQ01003977.1, read on the forward strand.
GATTCTTAGCCACTGAGCCACAAGGAAAGTTCCAATGTTCATTTTCATTGCATGAAATCCATCAATTTTTCTCCCACTCTATCTGCATCCCCTCACTTGGCTGTGTCAGTACTACACTCAGGTTTCCTTTTAGAAACAGATACGTGCTTGTGTGTTTAAACATGAAAGTGGAGTTTGTTCCACGTTGAGTGCCCTGAGGTCTGACTCATGACTTGTGTTAGTGACTCCATGATGCTCTGTGGTCTGGATGGTCTACTGGGTGTGTAACAGATCCTCTGTGCATGGATGTTTTTATGGTGCTTCTAGAGTATTCGTGTAGCAGACAGTGGTGCACTATGATACCTTTGTACCCAAGTTTGCATGTGTGTGTGTTTGTGTGTGTGTGTGTGTGTATGTGTTGTGTATGTGTGTAGCGTATCATGCTCCGTTCCTTGCCTGGGAGGTTTTGAGTCAGAATGTACATGCCTCATGAAGTTTGCTTTTGCTTCCTTTGTGGATGGGATAGGTGACAGATGCTTTTGTTGCTAGAAATAGACATTTCTATCTGTGAGGTGGGACATCCACATCTTCGGAAGTTTGTTCTAATTCAAGGAACATATGTAAGGGTCTGAAAACAAGGCAGTCTGTGTTCTGTTCAAAGCACAAGCCATGAGATCTGGTAGTGGGAGAAGTGAGATGAGGCCCAGGGGCCTGCTTGCTGGTGGGGACAAGCAGGTATCTGTTCAGATTTTGACACTGAAGGATGGAGGGTAGCCCCCACTGTAGATTCTCACTTTTGTATTCTGCATTCCTGGGTTCCTTTAAGTGACAGGTGTGCAGANGCAGAAAGATTATCTAGTTTGGAAGGGCTTAGTAATCTAAGTAACATGGAGAAAGAAATAGCAACCCACTCTAGTATTCCTGCCTGGAAAATCCATGGACAGAGGAGCCTGGTGTAGCTACACAACTTACGGGGTTGCAAAGACTCAGAGACAACTGAGAGACTGAGCTTAGGAATCTAAGTAACATGTATCACACATTAGAAAAACCAAAATAAGTGGTTGGTTCAGATGCTTTAAACACACAAATGTGCACACACACTTTGAATAACAAACAGATTTTTAAAAAATATATTAAACTTTAATACTGTGTGTAGGTATTATTTGTGTTTCTGAGGTGGCTCAGTGGTAAAGAATCTCCCTGCCAGTGCAGCAGTAGACACAGGTTTGATCCCTTAGTAGGGAAGATACCCTGGAGGAGGTAATGGTAATCCACTCTAGTATTCTTGCCTGGAGAATCCCACAGACAGAGGAGCCTGGCAGGCTGTAGAAAATGGGGTCACAGAGAGTTGAGCAGGAGTGAGTGACAGAGTATGTGCACAGGGAGGTATTATTTTTCCTATTATAAAACTCTGAAATAGTTTTTGGTTAGAAATATGAATGCAATTTTACATACTGGTGAATTTTACAAACAGGGAATTAGTTAATATTAAGATCGTTGCTGTCACCTAACACATGGTGAATTCCTGCTTTAAATCCTGACGATGCACATAACAAAGACTTTTAAAACGCTATACTAAGTTATATTTTTAATTTTAAAAAATTGCTTGTTTGGCTGTGTCAGGTGTTAGTTTCAGCTTATAGGATCTAGTCCCCAGACCAGGGACTGAACCTGAGCCCCCTGCATAGGGAGCGTGGAGTCAGCTACTAGGATCCTGGTGTTTTGTTTTGTTTTTAACAAATTAAAAATTGTGGTGGCCCTCTCAAGCTGTTAGTGTCTTTAGTTAGTCTGTTAGTGACATTCTTCCAACAGTACTTGCTCACTTTGTCTCTTTGTGTCTCACATTTGGTAATTTTCATAGTATTTCATTTTTTTTTTATCATCACATTTGTTATGGTATCTGCAGTCAGGATCTTTGATTTTAGTCATATTACTACTAGGACTCACAAGGCTCAGATGAAGGTTAGCATATTTTTTAACATAAAATTAGATCTGTACTTTTTTTCTTAGATATATTATTGTGCACTTGGTAGACTCCAGTGTAATGTAAACACAATTTTATATGCACTGGGAAACCAAAACATTTGTATGTCTATCTTTACTACAATATTGGCTTCATTGTGAGGGTTGGGAACCCAACTTAGAATGTCTAGGATGAGAAATATTTACTCTTCTCATTGTGGAGACTACCCCAGTAAACCAGCTGGTTTCTCACTCTTTCTAGTTACTGAGTTGCAATAAGTTGCCCACAAGGTGAGACCTTTGCTTTTCTGAGCTTCTATTTCCTTTGCCTGCAGTCTGTCTAGTTTTCTCCCTTCACTGATTACCTGTGAAGGAAGATGAAAAACGTTCTGGATATTATAGCAGAGAAAAAGCCTTCTGAAAATGAAATTCACATGGCCAGAAGCTTCCTTACGAGAATTTTGAGAAAACAGTCTTGGTTTTACAGTTGCTTTACTCCCGAGGTGCAATGGATTCATCTGTTTTCTGCTTCAATTCATGGGCAGTCAAGTCAACACCTTCTGCACACTTTTTCTTCATTAATTATCTGAGTAATCAGAAGCTTTATGTTATAAATAGTTTCTATGTTTTCATTAATATTCATTATTGCATAAGAATATTTACTGTTCTTGCCTGTTGGAAGAATGTTTGACATGCATCAGGTACTTAGAGGCTCAGTTGTGCCCTTTAGCTCCGATATACAGTTGTCCATGGGGAGGCTAGATCCGTCCTAAATTGCAGGAGGATGAGAAGCCTGTGTGCACCATCTCCTCACCCAGCAGATTGCACTGGAGGCTCTGTGACATTCATAATGGCAACTTCAAAGATTTGCAACACATGGGCAGGTGTGGTCAAACTATAATAAGCCATCATGGGTGGTGGTGACCATGGTGGGGGCAGGGAAGGCTCTTGCCACATTCAGAAGCCCTGGTAAGAATGGACTGGAGCCGCTGGTCTAGGGCATGGTGACGCCCACCATGGAGAACCTTAGATGACTTCAGACACTCTGACAGGCTCAGGGCAATACATGATCACTGGACCCATTAAGCTTTCCCTGGTTGCTCAGATGGCAAAGAATCTCCCTGCAATGCAAGAGATCAGGGTTCAATTCCTGGGTTGTGAAGATCTGGAGAAGGGAATGGCAACCCACTCCAATATCCTTGCCTGTAGAATCCCATGGACAGAGAGGAGCCTGGTGGGCTACAGTCCAAGGGGTTGCAAGAGCGAGCTAAGACTGAGTGACTAACACACACACACACACACACACACACACACACACACACACAGAGTCCCCAGAGCAATACCTGTCCAGTGGTCTCAGTTAGGGCTTCCCTGGTGTGTCAGATGGCAAAGAATCTGCATGCAATGCAAGATACATGGATTCGAGCCCTGGATCAGAAAGATTCCCCAGAGAAGAGAATGGCACCCCACTCCAGTATTCTTGCCTGGAGAATCCCATGGACAGAGGAGCCTGGAGGGCTACAGTCCATAGGGTTACAAAGACTCAGATACAGCTGAGTGACTAACACAGACACACAGACACACACACCGATTCCATGGACAGAGGAGCCTAGCAGGCTACAGTCCATGGGTTTGCAATATGACTGACAGATTAACAGATACACACACACACACACACACACACACACACACACACAAATGAGTGATGAGCACAGACACACACAAACACACACACACACACTCCTTGTTGACTACAGGACAACCATGTTCACTTAAGTGAGTGGATAAATAAATACACCCAACAGTGTGACAACCCAGCTCAGCTTTCTGAAGCCCACACCCTCTCTTCAAGGAGGCCAAGGGTGTCTGCAAATTTGCACTGACATGGGGAAAGGTAAAAGGTGCTGCTGTGGTTTTTGTTGGAAAGAGATGAAAGGGAAGGCAAGATGTATGTATCTTCTTACCTAGAAGAAATTTGGCAGACTTCCCTGACAGTTGAGTGGTTACAATCCAGCTTCCAGTGCAAGGGCTGTGAACTTGACTCCCAGTCAGGAAACCAGGATTCCATATGCTGAAAAAATAACTTAAAACATGTTTAAAAAAATAATTTTGGCAGCTTCAGGGCTGGTTTGCACCTGGGAGACAGTGATTCTTACTCTATGTTCAGGTCAGTTCTCCAGTAAGTAACCTGTACAGGGGTGCTGGTGCCTAGATGTAGGAACCTGTACCAGGAAGTGCTGGTGCCCAGATATTAACAGGAAGCACCTGACAGTGATGCTGTGAATCACATGAATGATTTCCGCCTCTCAGTCCTTTCTTGGCAGGAAATGGTCCTTAGTGTGAAGTCCCCGAGTCACCTGCATCATTCCCCCCCCGCCCCCCTCAGGAGGAATGAGCTCAGCTGGAAGCCACACTCCTGGCAAGCCACTAAGTTCTCCTATAGACAGTCTGAGCTGCTGTTCCCTNGTTCCCCTGCCTGGGCACTTGCCACTCTCTGCTGGACCAGTACCAGGCCAGTTAGATGCACCTTCTGCCTTCCTCCATTCCTGGGGGGCCAGGGAGCTGCTTTCATTTTCTGCCACACTACTGACAGCCCTGCCCCGTTGTTACCATGCATTTTCTTCCTATTCCTTCACTTTGAAGTGTAGTTCATTTATGGTAGTCTTCATTTCAGCTGTGAAGCATAGCGATTCCCAATTTTTCTAGATGCTACTTCCATTTAATGGCCTTCAGGGTATCTCAGCTGGGAAAGTATCTGTCCTGCAATGCAGGAGACTCTGATTTGATTAGTGGGTCCAGAAGATTCCCCTGGGGAAGGGACAGGCTACCCACTCCAGTATTCTTGGAATGCAGGAGACCCTGGTTCGATTCCTGGGTTGGGATGATTCTCTGCGGAAAGGACAGACTACCCACTCGAAAGTGTTCTTGGTCTTCCCTGGTGGCTCAGATGGTAAATAATCCACCTGCAAGGTGGGAGTCCTGGGTATTATCCCTGGCTTGGGAAGATCCCTTAGAAGAGGGTATGGCAACCCCCTCTACTCTTCTGATCTGGAGAATCCCCATGGACCAAGAAGCCTGGGAGGCTACTGTTCATGTGGTTGCAGAGGGGGACACAACTTGAGCAACTAAGCATAGCATACACATACTCCATTTAAAGTAAAATATGTTCCCTGTGCCATACTATATATCCTTGTAGCATATTTATTTTATCATTTGTGCTTTACTGCCCTACCTCTATCCAGCCTCTCCCCCTACCCTTCTCCAACTGGTAACCACTACTTCTTTCTGTATTGTAATGGAACTTCAAACTTTAAGGGATCCAATATGTTTTCTTCCTTTGTGTGCCATTTCTCAAGGACTTTCTGTTCCTTATCAGTTCCTGGGAAACAGGAGAGAGCAAACCTGCACACAGTTCTCAGAACTGAGATCATGGGAAAGAGCACCTTCTTGGAATCTTTTCAGTGCCTCTGATCAGTGACTCTCTTCAGTGATCTTTTACTTAAAGTAGTATCCTTTTTGTTGCAATTGGAGGAATCTCAATTCTTTTTAATGGCTGAGTAATCTGTTAAGAAAGCTGAGCACTGAAGAATTGTTGCTTTTGAAACTGTGGTGCTGGAGAAGACTCTTGCATGTCCTTTGGACTGCAAGGGGATCCGACCAGTCCATCCTAAAGGACACCAGTCCTGGATGTTCACTGGAAGGACTGATGCTGAGGCTGAAATTCCAATATTTTGGACACCTCATGCGAAGAGTTGATTCATTGGAAAAGACCCTGATGCTGGGAGGGATTGTGGGCAGGAGGAGAAGGGAACAACAGATGAGATGGCTGGATGGCATCATCGACTAGATGCACATGAGTTTGGGTGAACTCCGGGAGTTGCCAATGGACAGGGAAGCCTGGCGTGCTGCGACTCACAGGGTTGCAAAGAGTCAGACATGACTAAGCAACTGAACTGAACTGAACTGAATCATTTTATTGAAGATATATAAGTATGTGTTTCTGCAAATAAAGTACCCTTGTTTCACTCAAGACTTGGGTCCCACACATCATTCTTGTCGACTCCAGTCCCCAGGTCCTGGTATATGAACACTGTGACACTGTATATCTGTGAGTCTGCTTCTTGTTGTTTTTTGATTCCACATATAAGTAACATTATGCTGTATTTGTTTTTCTCCATCTTAGTTCATTAAACATAATGCTCTCCAGGCTCATTCATTTCGTTACAAATGGGANGCCACTACGGAGAACAGTGTGGAGATCCCCTAAAAAACTGCAACTAGAACTGCCTTATGACCCAGAAATCTCACTGCTGGTCACACACACTGAGGAAACTAGAATTGAAAGAGACACATGTACCCCAATGTTCATCGCAGCACTGTTTATAATAGCAGGACATGGAAGCAACCTAGATGTCCATCAGCAGATAATGGATAAGAAAGCTGTGGTACATATAAACAATGGAGTATTAGTCAGACATTAAAAAGAATACATTTGAATCAATTCTAATGAAGTGCTTGAAATTGGAGCTGATTATACAGAGTGAAGTAAGCCAGAAAGAAAAACACCAATACAATATATTAACACATATATATGGAATTTAGAAAGATGGTAATGACAACCCTGTATGTGAGACAGCAGAAGAGACACAGATGTATAGAACAGAATTTTAGACTCTGTGGAAGAAGGAGAGGGTGGGATGATTTGGGAGAATGGCATTGAAACATGTATACTATCATGTAAGAAACGAATTGCCAGTCTATGTTCAATACAGGATACAGGATGTTTGGGGCTGTTCCACTGGGAGGACCCAGAGAGATGGTATGGGGAGGGAGGTGGGAGGGGGTTTCAGTATTGGGAACTCACGTACACCCATGGCAGATTCATGTCAATGTATGGCAAAACCGATACAGTATTGTAAAGTCAAATAAAGTAAAATTTAAAAATAAATTAATAAATAGAGTTATTGTAAAATATTGACTATGTTCCCTGTGTCATACAATATATCCTTGTAGTGTATTTTTTTATCATTTGTGTTTTACTGCCCTACCTCTATCCTGCCTCTCCTCACTACCCTCTCCCCCACTGATAAGTACTACTTCTTTCTGTATTCTCAGGAGATCAGTCCTGGGTGTTCTTTGGAAGGAATGATGCCAAAGCTGAAACTCCAGTACTTTGGCCACCTCATGAGAAGAGTTGACTCATTGGAAAAGACTGATGCTGGGAGGGATTGGGGGTAGCAAAAGAAGGGGACGACAGAGGATCAGATGGCTGGATGTCATCACTGACTCAATGGACCTGAGTTTGAGTGAACTCAGGTTGGTGATGGACAGGGAGGCCTGGTGCTGCAATTCAGGGGTCACAAAAAGTCAGACACGACTGACTGAACTGAATTGAACTGAATCTGTGAAGAAAGCTGAGCACCGAAGAATTGGTGCTTTTGAACTGTGGTGTTCGAGACAACTCTTGTGCATCCCTTGGACTACAAGGAGATGCAACCAGTCCATACTAAAGGAGACCAGTCCTGGGTGTTCATTGGAAGGACTGATTCTGAGGCTGAAACTCCAATACTTTGGCCATCTCATGCAAAGAGTTAATTCATAAATACCCTGATGCTGGGAGGGATTGAGAGAAGGAAGAGCAGGGGACAACAGAGGATGAGATGGCTGGATGGCATCACCGACTTGATGCACATGAATTTGGGTGAACTCTGGGAGTTGGTGATGGACAGGTAGGCCTGGTGTGCTGTGATTCATGGGGTCGCAAAGGGCCAGACACGACTGAGTTATTGAAGATATATAAGCATGTGTTTCTGAAAATAAAATACCCTTGTTTCACTTGAGACTTCAGTCCCCTGCATCCTTCTTGTCAACTACAGATCCTGGTCTATGAAGACTGTGACAGTGTATATCTGTGAGTCTGCTTCTGTTCTATCTTTGTTGTTGTTTGAGTTCACATGTAAGTAACATATGCTGTATTTGTTTTTCTCCACCTTAGTTCATTAAACATGATGCCCTCCAGGCCCATCCATGTTGATACAAATGGCAAAATTTAATTATGACTGTGTAGTATTCCATTGTATGTGTTTGTGTGTGTAATACACTTCTTTAATATATTCCTCTGTTGATGGACTTTTAGGTTATTTCCATATCTTGAGCACTGCAAATAATGCTGCTATGAACATTGGGGTGCATGTTATCTTTTTGAATAAGTGTTCTCATTTTTTCTGGGGGGGGGGGGAGGAGCTATATACCAAGGAGTGGAATTACTGTATCCTATAGTAGTTCTCTTTTTAGCTTTCTAGAAACTTGCATGCTGTTTTCCACAGTGACCGCACCAGTTTACCTTCTCTCTAATAGTGAACTATGATTCCCTTTTCTCCATATCCTCTCCAGCTTTTGTTATTTGTTGTCTTATTGATGACAGACCTTCTGACAGGGGTAAGCGTCTATAGTTCTCTGTGGTTTTGATTTGAATTTCTCTGATTACTAATGCTGAGCATCTTTTCACGTGCCATCTATATGTCTTCTTTCAGAAAATGTCTATTCAGGTCTTCTAACCACTATTCTTTAATGTATCTTTAATCTTGCTGTATGTAGGATCTTAGTTCCTGATCTGGGGATCAAACTCTCCACCCCTTCAGGAGAAGGGCAGAGTCTTAACCACTGGACTGCCAGGGTAGTCCCTACTTCCCATTTTTTAGTTAGATATTATTTTTCAGTTAGAGTTGGATGGCTGTTTATATTTTACATATAAACCTCTCATTGGTCATGTCAAATGTTTTGACAATACATTTTCTCTCATTCAGTTGGTTAACTATCTTTTCATTTTTTCAATGGTTTCCTTTCCTCTGAAAAAAGCCTTTCATTTTCATTAGGTCTTGTTTGCATATTTTTAAATGTATTGACTGTGCCTTAGGAGGCAGATCCCCCAAAATACTGCTACAATTTCTGTCAAGGGTGTTCTGCCTATGTTTTTCTTTGGGAGTTTTATGGTATCTGGTCTTAAACTTAAGTCTTTAATCCATTTTGATATATTTTAATACCATATTAGAGAATGTTCTAGTTCCATTCTTTTGCATGTAGCTTTCCAGTTTTCCCAGCATGACTTATTGAAGAGGCTGTCTTTTCTTCACTGTATATCCTTGCCTCCTTTGTCATAGACTAGTTGATGTTAAGTGTCTGGGTTTATTTCAGGGCTCTATATTCTGTTTCCTGATGTATATGGCTGTTTTTGTGCGACTACCATACTATTTTGATGACCATAGATTTGTAGTGTACTCGGATACCTCCATCTCTGTTCTTCTTTCCCAAAATTGTTTTGGCTCTTCATGGTCATTGCTGTTTGCAAATTTTAGAATTGATCTGTTCTAGTTTTGTGAAGAATGCCATTGGTATTTTGATAGGGATAGCTTTGAATCTGTAGATTGCTTTGAGCAGTATGGTCATTTCAGTCAATTCAGAAACTATTCTTTCAGTCCATGGTATAAATTTCCATTCTGTGTATGGCATTTTCAGTCTCTTTCATTAGTGTCTTACAGTTTTCTGACTATAGGTCTTTTACCTCCTTGGTTAGATTTTTTTGTCCTAGGCATGTATCTATCTATGTATTATTTTTGTTATTTTTGTCCACACTGGGAGGCACATGAGATCTTGGTTTCCCAACCAGGGTTCAAACCCCCAACCCCTGGAGTGAAAGCCAGGACTCTTAAGCTCTGGACAACCAGGGAAGTCCTCGTACTTAATTCCTTATAACACAGTTGTAAAAGGGATTGCTTCCTCAGTTTGTCTGTCTGATGGTTCACTGTTAGTATGAAAAACATTTCGCATATTCTGCAACTTGACCAAATTCATTGAGGTGCTGTTGGAATTTTTTGGTGACATCTTTAGGATTTTCTATGTATCTGTCATGTCAGACTGTTTTACTTCTTCCTTTCCAGCTTGAATTTCTTTTATTTCTTTCTCTTTGATTGCTTGGCTAGTAGTTCCAAAACTTTGTCGAATGAAATTGATGAGAGTGGGAATCCTTGCTTGTTCCTAAAATTCATTCAGCTTTTCACTGTTGAGTATAATATTTGCTGTGGCTTTTTCATATGCAGCTTTCATTAATTTGAGATATCTCCCCTGTATGTCCACATGGTTGAGTTTTTATCAGAATGGATGTTGAATTTTATCAAAAGCTTATTATGCATCTCTTGAGATAATCATATGGTTTTTACTCTACTCTTCAGTTTGTTAATGTTGTGTAAAACATTGGTTACTTTGCAGATATTGAAACACCCTTGGTATATCTTGGGATAAATTCCTCTTGATCATGGTGTATGATCCTTTTAATGTATTTTTATTCAGTTTGCTAATATTTTATTGAGGACTTTTCAACTATGTCCATCAGTGATACTAGCCTATAATTTTATTTTGTGTGTGTGATATCTCTTTCTGATTTTGGTATCATGGAGATGCTGGCCATGTAGAATGAGTTCAGAAGCCTTCTTTCCTTTGCAATTTTTGCACTAGTTTGAGATGGAAAAGTGTTAACTCTTTTCTAAAAGTTTGGAAGAGTTCACTTTGAAACCTTCTGGCCCTGGGCTTTTGTTTGATGGGAGTTTTTTTTTTTTTTTTTTTTA
>SJYQ01003977.1:97077-134106 GCA_006410935.1 Redunca redunca
AAAAAAAAAAAAAAGAAATCCCTAAAGACTCCACCAGAAAATTACTGGAGCTAATGAATGAATATAGGAAAGTGGCAGGATATAAAATCAACACAGAAATCCCTTACATTTCTATACATTAATAATGAGAAAATACAAAGATAAATTAAGGAAATGATTCCATTCATCATTGCAACGAACAGAATAAAATACTTAGAAACAAAGATGTATATATAGAAACCTAAAAAAACTGGTGAAAGAAATCAAAGAGGACACTAATAGATGGAGAAATAAATCATATTCCTCGATCAGAAGAATCAATATAGTGAAAATGAGTATACTACCCAAAGCAATCTATAGATTCAATGCAATCTGTATCAAGCTACCAATGGTATTTTTCACAGGGCTAGAAAAAATAATTTCACAGTTTGTATGGAAATACAAAAAACATCAAATAGCTAAAGCAATCTTGAAGAAGAATGGGACTGTATGGATCAATTTGCCTGACTTCAGGTCTACTAGAAAGCCACAGTCATCAAGACAGTATGGTACTGGCATAAAGACAGAAGTATAGATCAATGGGACAGAATAGAAAGCCCAGAGATAAATCCACACAGCTATGGACACCTTACCTTTGACAAAGGAGGCAAGAATATAAAATGGAGAAAAGACAATCTCTAACAAGTGGTGCTGGGAAAACTGGTCAACCACTTGTAAAAGAATGAAACTAGAACACTTAGTAACATGATACACAAAAATAAATTCAAAATGAATTAAAGATCTAAACCTAAGACCAGAAACTATAAAACTTCTAGAGGAGAACATAGGCAAAACACTCTCTGACATAAATCACAGCAGCATCCTCTATGACCCACCTCCCAGAATATTGGAAATAAAAGCAAAAATAAACAAATGGGATCTAATTAAAATTAAAAGCTTCTGCACAACAAAGGAAACTGTAAGCAAGGTGAAAAGACAGCCTTCAGAATGGGAGAAAATAATAGCAAATGAAGCAACTGACAAAGGATTAATCTCAAAAGTATACGAGAAGCTCCTGCAGCTCAATTCCAGAAAAATAAACAACCCGATCAAAAAATGGGCCAAAGAACTAAACAGACATTTTTCTAAAGGAGACACACAGGTGGCTAACAAAGACATGAAAAGATGCTCAACATCACTCATTATCAGAGAAATGCAAATCAAAACCACAATGAGGTACCATTTCACACCAGTCAGAACGGCTGCTCTTCAAAAGTCTACAAGCAATAAATGCTAGAGAGTGTGTGGAGAAAAGGGAACCCTCTTACAGTGTTGGTGGGAATGCAAACTAGTACAGCCACTATGGAGAACAGTGTGGAGATTCCTCAAAACACTGAAAATAAAACTGCTATATGACCCAGCAATCCCACTGCTAGGCTTACACACCGAGGAAACCAGAAATGATGAAGACTCATATACCTCTAATGTTCATTGCAGCACTGTTTATAGTAGCCAGGGCATGGAAGCAACCTAGATATCTATCAGCAGATGAATGGATAAGAAAGCTGTGGTACATATACACATGGAGTATTACCCAGCTATCAGTTTTAGTGAGATGGATGAAACTGGGGCCTATTATACAGAGCGAAGTAAGCCAGAAAGAAAAACACCAGTACAGTATATATACTAACGCGTATATATGGAATTTAGAAAGATGGTAACAATAACCCTGTATGCTAAGTCACTTCAGTTATGTCCGACTGTGTGCAACCTCACAGATGGCAGCCCACCAGCCTCCCGCATCCCTGGGATTCTCCAGGCAAGAACACTGGTGTGGGTTGCCACTTCCTTCTCCAGTGCATGAAAGGGAAAAGAGAAGGGGAAGTCACTCAGTCATGTCCAACTCTTTGTGAGCCCATGGACTGCAGCCTACCAGGCTCCTCTGCCCTTGGGAGTATGCGAGACAGCAAAGGAGATGTAAATGTATAGAACAGTCTTTTGGACTCTGTGGGAGAGGGCGAAGGTAGGATGATTTGGGAGAATGGTTTTGAAACATGTATAATATCATATGTGAAATGAATCGCCACTCCAGGTTTGATGCTCAACACAGGATGCTCGGGGCTGGTGCACTGTGATGACCCAGAGTGTGGTATGGGGAGGGAGGTGGGAGGGGGCTTCAGGATAGGGAACATGTGTACACCCATTGCAGATTCATGTTGATGTAAGACAAAACCAATACAATATTGTAAAGTAATTAGCCTCCCAATTAAAATAAATAAATTTATATCAAAAATAAATAATGAATGGGTAAATGGAAAAAGGAGGGTGGTCCAGTAGTTAAAAGTGCCTCTGCCAGTGCTGGGGAAATGGGTTTGATCCCTAGTCTGGGAAGATCCCACATGCTTCGGGACAATGAAGCCCATTGCACAACAACTACTGAGCCAGGCTTAATCGCTAATGAAGTCCACACAGCCTAGAGCCCATGTTCCACCACGAGAGAAGCGATTACAGTGAGAATCTTGTCGGCTGCAACTAGAGAGCAGCCCCTGCTCGCCACAACTTAGAGAAAGCGAATACCCAGCAGTGAGGTCACAGTGCAACCAAAAGTAAAATAATTTTGCAAAATTAAGGAGCTGCCATCTTAGCGAGCAGCTGGTGAAGAGGGAAACCAGGGATGCCTCTTGCTTCTGGGGGCTCTTGCCCATGTGGAGTTCACACCCCCTCTGGGGGAGAATGGTGAGTCCTTTTCTAAAAGCAACTGTGGAATAGACTCCCACCTGCGTGGCAATAGAGACAGTGAGTAGTGGGCAAGTGGGGAGCAGAGAACCCCTCTGCTCATCCTCTAAGACCTGCTGACGCTCTGGCTGTGTGCCTGGGCTGAGCAGATGTGGGACTCTGAGCTCCTTCTGGATCATGGCTAAAAATGATTCTGTGTTGGCATGACCCCACTGCTGAACTTGTATTGATGATTTTACTTTACCTGGCAGCACATGAAGAAGTAGGCTCTCCTTCCTTTTTGGAGTGAAGACATCAGCATGCCAAAATTTGGTACCGTGAATTTGTTGATCACTAAGGAAAGAAAGTGAAGTCAGTCGTTTCTGACTCTTTGTGAATGCAAGGGCTGTTGCCTTTAAGTTGCCTTACAGCTCAACATTCAGAAAACTAATATCATAGCATCTGGTCCCAACACTTCATGGCAGATATGAGGAAACAGGGACGGACTTTATTTTTTTTTGGTGGGTGGGGGCAAGGAGATCCAACCAGNGGTGGGGGGGGGGCGGGGAGGCTCCAAAATCACTCCAAAGGATAACTTCAGCAATGAAATTAAGACGCTTACTCCTTGGAAGAAAACTTATGGCCAACCTAGAGAGCATATTTGGAGAAGGCAATGGCACCCCACTCCAGTACTATTGCCTGGAAAATCCCATGGACGGAGGAGTGTGATAGGCTACAGTCCATGGGGTTGCTAAGAGTCAGACATGACTGACAGACTTCATTTTCACTTTTCATTTTCATACATTGGAGAAGGAAATGGCAACCCACTCCAGTGTTCTTGCCTGGGGAATCCCAGAGACAGTGGAGCCTGATGGGCTGCCATCTATGGGGTCAGTCAGAGTCGGACATGACTGAAGTGACTTAACAGCAGCAGCAGCAGAGAGCATATTGAAAAGTAGAGACATTACTTTGTCAACAATGGTCCATCTAGTCAAGGCTATGATTTTTCCAGTGGTCATGTATGGATGTGAGATTTGGACGATAAAGAAAGCTGAGTGTAGAGCTGATGCTTTTGAACTATTGTGTTGGAGAAGACTCTTGAGAGTCCCTTGGACAACAATGAGATCCAACCAGCCCAGCCTTAAAGAACCGGAATATTCATTGGAAAGACTAATATTGAAGCTGAGAGTCCAATCTTCGGCCATCTGATGAGAAGAACTGAGTCATTTGAAAAGACCCTCATTCTGGGAAAGATTGAAGGCGGGATTTGAGGGGGATGACACAGGATGAGTTTCTTGGATGGCATCACCATGTTAAAATGGACATGAGTTTGAGTAAACTCTGGGAGTAGGTGATGGACAGGGAGGCCTGGATTACTTCAGTCCATGGGGTAGCAAAGAATTGGACACAACTGAGCAACTGAAGTGAACTAGTCTGTAACATGCCAGACTCCTTCATCCCTGGGATTTTCCAGACAAGAATCCTAGATTGAGCTGCTATTTCTTTCTCCATGGGACCTTAATGACTCAGGGAACTGCAGGAAGACTCTTTACTGTCTGAGCCACCAGGGAAGTTGGTCAGCGTCATGTGTTAAACAAACCCTTGTGAGATAGCTAAGCTTTAACCATATCACATTCTTGCTTCTGACACATGAGAGCCTTGTAGAGCAGGTGTTTTTCATCCTCCAAGCTGAAGACCCTATAGGAACCTTCTACCCCTGTTCCTTGGCCACATAACAGGAAGTGAACCAGGAGGGGGTAGGGAATGATCAAAACTTTTATCTGTATTTAGAGCCCCTCCTCATCACTTATATTACTGCCTGACATAGTAAATAATGGAAGCCCTGAAAGTATGTTTGAGACAACTTCAAATGTCTATAAGTACTGGATTCATGTCAAGGTGGAATATCCTGAGATTGCCCCAAAATGACTGGAAAGCCTGCCTCCATTTCCAACATCCTGGTCTTTGTGAAGCAGGGTTTTCTGCAGTGTGTTCTGTGTGCTCAGTAATGTCCAAATCTGTGTGACCCAATGGACTGTAGCCCACCAGACTCCCTCTGTCCATGGGATTCTCCAGGCAAGAATACTGAAGTGGTTTGCCGTACCCTCCTCCAGGGGATCTTCCTAACCCTGGGATGGAACTTATGTGTCTCCTGCATTTGCAGGTGTTCTTTATCACTGAATCACCAATAGCAACAAAGCAACATTATGGAGTGTGTGAGTGAAAGTCACTCAGTCATTTCTGACTCTTTTCAACCCAATGGACTATAGATTAGATAGTATAGATTCTGTCTGCAGTGTGGGAGACACAGGTTTGATCCGTGGGTGGGAAGATCCCAAGGAGAAAGGAATGGCAACCCACTCCAATATCCTTTCCTTGACATTCCCATGGACAGAGGACCCTGGCAGCCAACAGTCCATGGGTTTACAGAGAGTCAGATATGACTGAGTGACTAGAGTGACTAAAGTGTCTTAGTGTTTTATGTCTAAGAGCTGTAAAAATGAAGGTACTAGATATATTTAACAATATTATAAAAAGCATCTTGTTGCATGATTCTATGCGTACATATTGCCCAGAACAGTCAGATCCCTGGCGACACAGGGAAGGTGGGTGAAGGTTGGGAGGATGGCAGGATTTCCTAGTGGTGTGGTGCTCTTTTGTGGATGATGGAAATGTTGTGGAATGAGATAGTTGTGTTGCTGTGAATATACTAAATGCTGCTAAGCCAGACACTGCCAGAGGGTGAATTTTGGGGTATATTAACTTCACCTCAGTTTTTCAAATTACATCAATGCTGGAAATGCAAAAAATAATGTTTTGTCTTATTTTTAATTTAAAATGAGGCTATGTGGAAACAGATTTGTGGTTACAAAGGGGGTCAATGTGGGGAAGGAAAACATTAGGTTTTGGAGTTAGCAGATGCAAGCTATTCTATACAGAATGGATAAACAAGGTCCGATTGTAGTGCACATAAAGAAAGCTGAGCACTGAAGAATTGATTCTTTTGAATTTGGTGTTAGAGAAGACTCTTTGAGAGTGTCCCTTGGACTGCAAGCAGATCCAACCAGTCCATTCTAATGGAAATCAGTCCTGAATATTCACTGGAAGGACTGATGCTAACACTGAAGCTCCAATCTTTTGGACACCTGATGTGAATAACAGACTCATTGGAAGAGACCCCAATGGTGGGAAAGATTGAATAAAGAAGAAGAGGACGACAGAAGATGAGATGGTTGGATGGCATCACCGACTCTATGGACATGAGTTTGAGGAATTTCCAGGAGTTGGTAATGGACAGGTAAACCTGGTGTGCTGCATGGGGGTCTCAAAGAGTTGGACACAACTGAGCTACTGAACTGAACTAACTGTAGAGCACAGGAAAGAATATTCAACATTCTGTGGTAAACCATCATGGAAAAGAATATGAATGAATGTATATATATGAATAAATTTATTGTATAGCAGAAATTAACACAACATTGCAAATCAGCTGTGCTCGAATACAGTTTTTAAAGAAAGACTGCAATAATATTGCTGTTTTTCACTCATGAAATTATCACACATCTAACCCAGTTGACACTGTATGTTCTATCTAGATCAATAAAATTTATACATATTGATCATGAGAATGTAAATTAGTTACACCCACTTTGGTATAAAATTTCTGTTGGGAGGTTGGAAACAAATTTTTAAAAAAGAAGAAAGAAAAAAGAAACAAGGTCATGTGTGACTCCAGGTTGAGAGTCTCGGCCCTACCTCAGAGGTCAACAAATTTTGTAAAGGATTAGACGGTAAACATTCTGGCCCTTGTTGAACTCAGTGTTCACATCATGCTGACAGCTCTACCGTTATGGCCTGGGAGCAGGTGTGGATGGTCCTTGAAGGGCTGGATGTGGCTATGCTCCCATAAAATTCAGACAGAGAGTTTTCCAGCCCTGGGACTTGTCCAGGGTGCTAAAGGATGGAGTTCACAGAGGAACCTTCCTGGATAGGAGATAGGGCCTGCATGGTCATCTGCCCAGATGTTTCTGATGTTGTTCTCTGCAACACTGATAGCCATGTCTCTTGTCATTTTCATCTCACTGTTGTCTGGCTTGGATAACGTGACTCTGGCCCATTCACAGCATGGACATGTAAGACAGCAAAAGATGCTGTGAGCACAGCCTCCTTTCTGAAATTCACAGCCCATAAGGCCTCTGTTGATGTGAAGTGAATTGGATACAGGTTGAGGCTTAGCCAAGCTAGCTTGTCTGAGATGCTAAGATAAGAGGAACAGTTTTTTGGAATATATGCATGCCGGGGTGATTATCATGTTCTGTTCTCTTCTTATTTGTGGACTTTTTCAAGGGCCTAAATGTCTTATCATGTAAAAACAGACGTGTGTTCCACTTATTATGGGTATTTAAAACAATGAATCTTAATGGCATTAGCCAAGCACAAGGTCTGAGCATCTTATATGCCTGATAAGTTGGCTTCATTGTAGGAAAACCTAATGATAAAACTTAGTTAAATTCAGTTCAGTGGCTCAGTTGTGTTCGACTTTTTGTAACCCTATGGTCAGCAGCACACCTGGCCTCTCTCGGGAATCTCTTTCGGAGATTACCCAAACTCCTGTCTATTGAGTCGGTGATACCATCCAACCATCTCATACTTTGTAGTCCCCTTCTCCTCGTGTCTTCAATCTTTCCCAACATCAGGGTCTTTTCAAATGAGTCACTTCTCATCAGGTGCCCTAATTATTGCAGTTTCAGCTTCAGCATGAGTCCCTCCAATGAACATTCAGGATCCTGGTTGGATCTTCTTGCAGTCCAAGAGGCTTCTCTAACACCACAGTTCAAAATCATCAATGTTTGGTGCTCATCTTTCTTTATAGTCCAAATCTCACATGCATACATGACTACTGGAAAAACGGTAGCCTTGGGTAGATGGACCTTTGTTGGAAAAGTAATGTCTCTGCTATTTAATATGCTGTTTTGGTGGGTCATAAGTTTTCTTCTAATTTCATGGCTTCAGTCACCATCTGCGGTGATTGTGGACCCCCACAAAAAAATCTGCCACTGTTTCTATTGTTTATTCATCTATTGGCCATGAAGTGATGGGACCGGATGCCATAATCTTTGTTTTCTGAATGATGAGCTTTAACTCATCTTTTGCCCTGTCCTTTTTCACTTCCGTCAACAGGCTCTTTAGTTCTTCACTTTTTGACATAAGGGTTGTGTCATCTGCATATCTGAGGTAATTGATATTTCTCCCAGCAATCTTGATTCCAGCTTGTGATTTATCCAGCCCAACATTTCTCATGATGTAATTGGCATATAATTTAAATAAGCAGGGTGATAATATACAACCTTGACATACTCCTTTTCTTATTTGGAACCAGTCTATGGTTCCATGTCCAGTTCTAAATTTTGCCTTTTTTTTAACTCTTGTTTTTCAATTATCCAGATGATGTTGGCAATTTGATCTCTGGTTCATCTGCCTTTTCTAAGCTTGAACATCTGGAAGTTCATAATTTTGAGCATTAGTTTGCTAGTTTGTGAGATGAATACAATTGTGTGGGCATTTGAGCTTTCTTTGGGATTACTTTCTTAGAGATTGGAATGAAAACTGACCTTTTCCAGTTCTGTGGCCACTGCTGAGTTGTCCAAATTTGATGGTATATTGAGTGCAGGACTTTCACAGTGTCATCTCTTATAATTTGAAATAGCTCAACTGGAATTCCAACACCTCCACTAGTTTTGTTCATAGTCATGCTTTCTAAGGCCTACTTGACTTCACATTCCAGGATGTCTGGCTCTGGGTCAGTGATCACATGTGATTATCTAGTCATGCAGATCTTTTTTTTTTTTTTTCATTAAAATACTGAGTTTATTTCACATGTATATTTGTCTCCCCACCATTCCCCTCTGTCTGACCACCACTACTACTATTCCAATCATAACATTCCATACATACTTAAAACCAAGAAAAGGGTGGAGTTCCATCTTTAAAAACTAAACAGGCATTTTGGACAACACATTCTTGGCAATGGAACGTGGACAACATTTATCAGACACGGTAGGGAAAGTTCTCACTCTGCATTATAAAAAGGACAGCCAGATATCAACTGTTACAGAAATGAAATAAGACGGAAAAATTTTAACAAACTGTTTATAAACTATTTTCTTAAAGAAACTTCCTCCACTGCCAGAGATCTTGAATAGCCTCCTAGTCAGTCATCCGGAAACAATTCTTCACATAATTGATAAACTTGGCTTCCACTTTGGGAAGGGAACCACCTTTGTCTATACTTGCTTGCATTTTTGCTTTAATATCTTCTACAGAGCTAGGTCCTTTCGGTGTTTTAGGTGTTTTTCCCTGTTTTTTGAAGGATTCTTGACCTTTTGATCTTGGTGTTGATGGTTTTGAGTCTTTTCCATTTTGGTTTGCTTTTGTGCATTTTTGGCTGGAGTATCTTGTACAGATTTCTTTACTGGAGCTTTTTCTTCAACTTCCTCATCAAAATCGTCATCATCATCATCTTCATCATCATCATGGTCATTGTCATCATCATCATCATCTTCATCAGCAGCAAGCTTTACTTTTTTCTGGGGAACCTTGCTACCACTTCCAGGGGCAGAACGCTTTCCAGATATAATTAGGAGTTTCACCTCCTCCTCCTCCTCTTCTTCTGACTCTGCATCTTCCTCCACAGCTACTAAGTGCTGTCCACTGATATGCACAGGCCCTGAACCACACTTCAACTGTAAGACCACAGGTGGTGTAATTTCAAAGCCCCCAAGAGAAACCGTTGGCTGTACAGACATTTTCAAAGTTGCCAGTGTTACTTTAATTGGACTGCCTTCATAATTCATTGCCTCTGCTTCAACAATGTGTAACTCATCCTTTGCTCCAGCCCCTAAACTGACCGTTCTTAAAGATAACTGGTGCTCATTTTCATCATTATCCACCTTGAAGTGATAATCTCTGTCAGCCTTTAGTTCACAACCGAAAAGATAGTTCTGGGGCCTCAAGGGGCTCATGCCCATGTCCATTGAATCCTCCATGGGTTGGCAGCACGCACTTATGTGGGAGAGAAGCCAGACAGAATTAAATGACTACTAGTGGAACCAGCAGCCGCGCAGGACGGAATCACACAAGGGAAAGCCAGATCTTTTTTTGTACAGTTCTTTTGTGTATTCTTATCACTACCTCTTAATATCTTCTGCTTCCGTTAGGTCCATAGTATTTCTGTCTTTCATTGAGCCCATGTTTGCATGAAGTGTTCCCTCTGTATCTCTAATTTTCTTGAAGGGATCTCTAGTCTTTCCCATTCTACCATTTCCCTGTATTTCTTTACACTGATCATTGAGGAAGGCTTTCTTCTCTCTCCTTGTTATTCTTTGGAACTCTGCATTCAGATGTGTATATCATTCCTTTTCTCCTTTGCTTTTCACTTCCATTCTTTTCACAGCTATTTGTAAAACCTCCTCAGACAGCCATTTTGCTTTTTTTCTTTTCTTTTCTTTTTTGCATTTCTTTTTCTTGGGGATGTTGTTGATCCCCATCTCCTGTACAATATCATGAACCTTTATCCATAGTTCATCAGTCTAGTCCCTTATCTATTTATCACTTCCACTGTATAATTATCAGGTGTTTATGTTAAAAAATAGTTTTTGTTTAGAAATCATTCATTGAGGGTCTCTCTTAGCATTTCCTACTGCCGAAGTAGGAACCAGATTCTGGCTTCTAATATGAAAGTGAAAGTGATAGTCACTCAGTCATGTCTGACTCTTTGCAGCCCCGTGGACTGCATCAAATACAAGGCTTCCCTGTGCGTCACTGTCTCCCAGAGTTTGCTCAAATTCATGGCCATTGAGCTGGTAATGCCATCCAGCCATCTCATCCTCTGTCATCCCCTTCTCCTCCCACTTTCAATTTTTCCCGGCATAAGGGTCTTTTCAAGTGAGTCAGTTCTTTGCATCAGGTGGCCAAAGTATTGGAGTTTTAGCTTCACCATCAGTTCTTCCAATGCATTTTTAGGACCAATTTCCTTTAGGATGGACCAATTGGCTCTCCTTACAGTCCATAGGACTCTCAAAAGTCTTCTCCAATACCACAGTTCAAAAGTTATTGACAATGAAATAAAACCTATTGCTCAGTTGCACCCTGTAGGGCTAGCAGATAGCACATTGGACACCACAGAGTATGGCTATTTTTCATTGTCATGGAACATTCTGTTGCATCCCCCCACTGTAGACTCTACAGTTTGAGATACTTGCCTTTTTGTAGTGCTGATTTTCCCTGCTGTCACACAGGCTTTCTCTAGCAACAGTGAGCAGGGGCTTCTCTTGACATGGAACACTGGGCTGCGGTGAGTGTGCTTTGTCTCTTTGAGGGGTGTGTGATCTCCATGGACCAGGGTTTGAACTCATGTTCCCCACATTGGCAGGTGTATTCTTTTACCACTAAGTCACCAGGGAGGTCCATGAACTTTATTTCACTCCCGAAGCCAGTGTAGTGTGGACATTAACTGATAATATCCTGAGTTCCCCCAGGGGTGGAACAGCAAGTGTAGCTTCATCTAGAGATCCTTTCTGCTGGCACATTGAGGAGCTCTGTAAGGGAAGAAAAGCAGTCCAGTGGTTTGAGTAGAGGGTGGAGTGTGTGGCACTGATGTAAATGAGCTGATATGGTCCTCTTGGTTTTCAGTCCTTGGTCTGGGGTGGGATCCTCCGAGGAACGTGGCTGAGTGTTTGCTCAGTTCTCCTGACCTCCGCTAGCGTGGGGTGGGGGGGTGTGGTTTTCATTTTTTTCTTGCCATGAGAAAGTGTAAATTTTCTCAGTCTTTTCCGAGAGTCTGAGAGGAGTTTTCACAAGCAGTAGTAATACTTGTTGACCATACAGAGTGGGGATGCATCCACTGTGCTCCCATCCAGTATGTCACTTTTGGGGACTACAGAGGTTTTCTTGAACCAGGGTCCTTTGCTGTATTGGCCATCTTAGAAGGCCAGTTTCTGGTCATAGGAGCATAGTCGTGGCGCACGTATATCCATGCCACCCAGGAGTTTTCTTCCAAGAAAGGTGGCTAACCATGTGCTAAGTGCAGTGTCCCCATCCCCAGGGCCAATATTACAGGTTAGTGGCAGCCTGAGAGAGTGGAATGCCTTTGACATCCACCATGGACTTCGAGCCAGGGTTCATGGAGGAGACTTGCTCCATGTCCATCAACTGCCAACCAGCAGTGAGTGAAACACACTGGAATGGGCCTCTGGGATGCCTGGTGTTTCTGCACAGCTCAGAGCCACCCGGGGCTTCCCTGGTGGCTCAGACGGTAGAGAACCTGCCTACAGTGCAGGAGACATGGGTTCAATCCTTTTATCTGTACGATTCCCCAGGAGAAGGAAATGTAACCCATTTCAGAATTCTTTAGTGGAGAATTCCATGGACAGAGGAGTCTGGCAAGTTACAATGGGGTCACAGAGTCGGACACAACTGAGTCCAGACAGAACTGAGCTTCTAGACACAGAAGCTTTATGGTCTGTGTCCCTGAAGCCCAATTTCCTGAGCATTACCTCATCTCCCTCTGTATCCCATGTCTCCCCTCTTCCAGTTACCTCTGCTTGGGGAGCCAACTGGGGCATAGAGCAGGGCCTGAGACATGGCTTCTTAATTCAGCAGGCAAGTCCTATGGTCTCATTGCATGCCAGTCGAAGGCAGGGATGTAGAGAGGAGGAAAACACAGTCTTCCCACACTGCAGTGGAATTTTAGAGTGTACTCATTCACGTCAAATAACATCTACTCCCATTCTGAAATCAAGAAGCTTCCTGTGAAAACTTGGACATTCTGAGGTTGGCTTTTGTGTTTGTTACAAGGTGGGGACCATTCCCAGCAGCAGGCACAAGCCTGAGGTTTGATGGCCCACAAATCATTGACAGGAGTTTTCCTGGAGCCCATTTCTGGTTTTGGAGTGTGTGTCTGTGAGGAAAGAGCAAGGAGGGCTGCTTGAGGGTTATTTAGTCACAGCAGGCATCTCGGGCTATGAGAATCTGCTCATGTGTAGTGCGGTTTATCAGACCTAGGGTAGCATGCCAGGGGCTTTCCTCATATCTCAGTCAGTAAAGAGTCTGTCTGTAATGCAAGAGACCCAGGTTCAATTCCTGGGTCAGGAACATGGCATGGCAATCTACTCTAGTATTCTTGCCTGGAGAATCCCATGGACAGATGAGCCTGGTGGGTTTACATTCCATGGGGTCACAAGAGTAAGTACATTCCATGGAGTCACATGGCTTAGCAACTAAAGAGAGATGGTGGCTTGTGGACTGAGGGTTCCTTCAGAACTAGGTGCTGCTGGGGACTGGGCCCTCTGGATGGAGGGCCTGGAGAGGGGCCCAGGCCCAGCCCCACCATGTCCTCCACCCCACTTGGTCCTGCTTCCCAGCTGGAATGGATGCTACCAAGTGGTGATAAGGTCTTGTCTACTGTGTGATTTGTCCTCATGCAGAGGGAGCATGTTATCAAACTTCCTGAATGGGGAAGTCTGCATGGGTTTCAAGAAGAGAGGTAGTTGTGCTCAGAAATGACCTGAAGACCTGCTTTTTCAGAATGAATATCAAAAGCTGAAGAGGATCTGTTTCTATTGCTTTGTTTGTTTGTTTGTTTTTCCAATCAAATTTCCCTCAAAATGAGGGTTGGGATAAAGATATAAATATATGCAGAGTAGGGCTTCACTTGTGGCTCACCTGGTAAAGCATCCACATACAATGTGGGATATCAGAGTTCGATCCCTGGGTAGGGAAAATCCCTTGGAGAAATGAAAGGCTACCCACTCCAGTATTGTTGGGTTTCCCTTGTGGCCCAGCTAGTAAAGAATCTGCCTGTAATGTGGGAGATCTGGGTTTGATCCCTGGGTTGGGAAGATCCCCTGGAGAAGGGAAAGGGTACCCACTTTGGAATTCTGGCCTGGAGAATTTCATGGACTGTATAGTACATGGGGTAGCAAAGAGTCGGATATGGCTAAATGATTTTCACTTTCACTTTCATTTACTCGAGTATTTTTGGCTTCCCTTGTGGTTCAGCTGGTAAAGAATCCACCTGCAATTTGGAAGATGGGGGTTCTATCCTTGGTTTGGGAAGATCCCCTGGAGAAGGGAAAAGTTACCCTCTCCAGTATTCTGGCCTGGAGAATCCTGTGGACTCATAGTCCGTGGGGTCAACAAAGAGTCGGAAATGACTGAGCAACTTTCACTTAACTTCAAGTTACTAGTGGGAGGGTGGGGGAGGGTATATACACATGGAGGGAAAAGCAATGAAGACAGGTGTTCCCTGTGTTTTCCTGCTTGGGTGAGATGCTGGAATTTTCCTTCTGAATTTGAGCACCTTAATGCAAAGGAGGGTCGAGCGACCCAAGTTAGGGGCTGGAGGCATGAAGTCCTAGACCTCATCTCCCCAGTCCTGGAATGTGTGACCTGGATGGGCCCATCTTTGAATTGGGCTCCTCTGTCTGGAAGGCTCCACCCTAGAAGCAGCTAGTTTGTTCACCTGAGTTCTGATCCTTGAGCCATTCCTGGGTACACAGCGTCTCTCCAATGGATGCCTCTCGTCTTGGCAGAATCGAGTGGATGATAGACAGCAACACCAAGGTGAAGATCATGCCCATCAAGATAGTGCTCTTGGAGAGCCAGCCTGAGAAGGAAAGCTGTTGGTCACTGGCCCGCATCCTGGAGCCACCAACATTGCCCCCTAGCCTCCAATGGGACCAAATCAATATGCTCAGCATGTCGGAGCATTCCTACTTCTGCCCCTACAGCCACCAGGGTGCTGAACCCCAGCCCCCTCGTGACCATGGGCCCCCCACCAAGGATGGCTGGGCCTCCCCTCCCACACTCAGCTACATGGAGGCCAAAGACAGGACCGACAATGACCTCAAGTCGGAGGAGCTGGCCTGTAAAAGCTCAGGCAGCGATAAGTCGCTGGCAGACATCCTGGACCCCGACGTGAGGAAGAGAACCACCATGGACCTATGGAGGGCATCTTCCCCAAAGACGAACACCTCCTGGAAGGAGCGCAGCAATGGAGAAAGCTGCTGTCCAAGGTGCCCTTGCCCAGGATGGCCAAGAAGTGAGTAGACCACCCCAACCCATCTCCTCCCCGTCCTTCCCTGTGTGTGGTTCTAACCTCCTGGGCTTCCAGGGCAAGGGGCCTGAGACATATCTCTTTATCCGTTCTCAAGTGTGCTCTCTGGTGACAGATTTCTCCATAAGTCTTTGGCACTTTGGGGATTTTTTTGACATCCACCGCAAGTTAAACGTCCATTATTGGACAGTGACATCACTTGGGCAAAGATGTGAAAAGACACATTTCTAGGGATGCCCACAGGTTCTTTCATCATAAGGTAGAGGTTCTTCTCTGCTGCCTGCCCTCAGAGCACTTGGCAATGTGGGGAGACAATTCTCATTGTCTCCTCTGGGAGAATGGAGGCCGGGATGTGCTCATCGACCTTCAGGGGCATAGGACAGCACCCCCCCCCCCAACAAAAAAATGGTCCAGTTCCAAAGGTCACTATTGCAGAGGAGCAGAAACTTGTTACAGAGGAGTGGAAGTTGAGGGTACATAGGATATGTGCTTACAAAAAATGACTTATGTTTTTACGTATTTAGCTGAGGGGGTGAATTTGCTGTAATTCATACTGTATAGAGAACTGGGTGGGAAGCTTCCCTGGTGGCTCAGATGGTTAAAGAATCCACTTGCAACAGGGGAGACCTGGGTTCAATCCCTGGGTTGGTAAGATCCCCTGGAAAAGAGAATGACTACTGACTCCAGTATTCTGGCCTGGAGAATCATAAAGACACAGAAACCTGAAGGGCTAACACTCCCCGGGAATCACCAAGAATGGTGACATGACGTGACAGAGTGACTAAGAGTATCACATGTTTCATTCTCTAAAGGACCCTCTTTAGCCTCTTGCATTCAATCACCTGCCCACTAAGATGCATCTGCTAACATCTGACATACAGGTGCATGTGGTCTTGGTAAACATCACTGACTGACAGTAGGTGGGAGTACAAATGTCATGCGGCAGACAGGGGCTCAGAGACTGCCAATGTGGCTGCTGGTGGAAGGATGCCTTATGAATGTGGGGCCTGTGGCTACACTCCCAATGGCAACAGACTGCTTTCCATAAACCTCAGTCTCCCCAAGAAAACTACCTATACCCTCCTCCCCGACAGGCAGGGCTTCAGGTACTATTTGGCACGGTTTTCTAGTTCTGGGTGGATCCCTCAGTGTTTCAGATGGTAAAGGTTCTGCCTGCAATGTAGAAGACCCTGGTTCAATCCCTGGGTTGGGAAGATCCACAACCCACTCCAGTATTCTTGCCTGGAAAATTCCGGAACAGAGGAGCCTGTACGGCTACAGTCCACGGGGTCTCAAAGAGTCAGACATGACTGAGCAACTTCACTTTCTAGTTCTGGCCTCAGGACCTGCCCTTTCCACCCTTCTTTTTGTTTGCTTGGTTTATCGATTTTTTTTTTTTTTTTTGCATTCTCCCTAGCATGAATGATTTTCTCTTCCCAACTAAGTTATCAAACTCTTACCTCCTGTATTGGAAGGCAGAGTCTTAGCCACTTTCCCAATAGGGAAGCTCACTCTGTTCCTGATTCTGCTTTCTCCTCTCTCTGGTTGGTGTCCTTTCATTGACCCCGTGGCTTGTAAATCCCAGCCCAGGTTTCAAGTGCATCTGTGGGCACAGTCAGAGCTAGCACTTGGTTTCCCAGGAGGGAGGAGACCAGTCTGCTGGAGGCCACGCCCTTGGCCACCAACTCCACCTACTATGGCACATAGGCCTCCAAGGCAGAGCTGCTGATAAAGATGAAGGTCCTGCAGGAGCAGCAGGAGCCAGAAGAGGACTCGGGGAGTGACTTGGACCATGACCTCTCAGTGAGAAAGTTAGGGAGGCTGAAATTCAGATGATAATGTGCTAGCCGGAGTCAGGTGGTGGCTCTCAAGTCCACCCTCAGCCTGACCCTGAACCATGTGCCATTTGTGTTTGGCAGGATGTTGACATTTGGGCCTGCATGTGAAGCCTTTTGTGGGAGAGTCTTCTTTCCTAAAATTGGGCCTCTCCACAGGACCTCCTTGCTATCTCTCTGTCATGAGATCCAGTGTCAAAAGAACTTAGTGGCTACCAGTCTCTTTCATTTTAAGGTCTATGTATAATGTCTCTCCTATCCCAGTTGAAACCCAAGGGACTTAATTATATGACCTTCAGCAGGGTCCATACCATCTTTGACACCAATTTAAAATTCCTATAATCAGGTAATAAATCTAACAGCAGATCATAAAGGCTATGCTAACCAAAAAGAAGTAGCTGTTCAACTCCAGAAATTAACTCAGGCCCTTGGGGATACAGCAGCAACATGCAAAACAGTCATTCCTTCCCTGAAGGCCGTGTGTATTCGCAGCACAAAAACAAACACACAATACAGGACTTGTGGCCCCCACTCTGCTACTGTCAATAAAGTTTTATATAAAGACAGCCAATTCATTCTTTTATACATGGCCTCTGGTGGACTTTAATACTGTAAGCCATGTTGAGTAGTGGCTGTGTGGCTTCTGAAGTCTAAAATATTTACTCTCTGGCTCTTTGCAGAAAACGTTTTCAAACATATAATGTAATTGGTCAGAAACATAAAACTGGGTGAAGGCATACAGAGATAAAAGAGTGTGATTTTAGGCAAGGCTCTGATAAGCTCATGATGCAGAAAAGCCTGGAGTGATACGAGGGAGTGTCCAATTCTGTCAGGGAATGGGGGATGTGGGGACAACAAGTACAAAGGCCCTGGGGTAGGAGATATGTGACATATTGGGACGGCAGCAGACACCACTGGTGGGAGCACAGTGGACAGAAGGAGGAAGGATTGTAGATGTAAGTCAGGGACCAGAGAGTGGACCAGGAGGAAGGAGGGTGGGAGATGAGGTCAGGGAGCAGTAGCAAAAGCTGTGTGGACAAAGAGTCTAGGAGGGGACGTCAGGGACCAGTGTCTGTAACTGGACAAAGATGAGGGAGGGCTGAAGAGGAGATCAGGGTCCAGTGTTTGGAGTGGTGTGGACAAGGATCAGTACGATTGGAGAGGAGGGCAGGTACCAGTGGCTGGAGCTTTGTGGACACGGTGGAGGGAAGATTGAACAGAAAGACAGGGCCTTGTGGCAGGAGCTCCATGGAAATTTAAGAGGCAAATTGGAGATCAAACTCTGGGACCTGTGGCCAGAGCAGTGTGGACAAGGATGGGAAAGATTGAACTTGAGGTCACACAGGCCCGTGGCTGCAGCTGTGTGGAAAGGGATAGGAGAGGATGTCAGGAACCAGTGACTAGAGACATGTGGATAAATAAGAACAATACTAGAGAAACTGTCAAAGTGCTTGAGCTTCAGCTGTGTCGACCACGAGGGATGATTGGCTATAACATTGTAAGACAAGTGGCTGGACCCGTGTGAAGAAGAATGAAGAGATTTGGAGATGAAGTGAGAGACCAGCTGGTTGGAGCTGTGTGGACACAGAGCTGGAGGATTGGAAAGAAAGTCAAGGACCAGTTGCTGGAACTCTCTGTACAAGGAGGAAGAGAATTGTAGATAACTGTCAGGGACAGGGGAAGCAGAGCCATGTGAACAAAGATGAGGAGCATTGCAGTTCATGTCAGTGACCACTAGAATCTGTGTAGACAAACAAAAAAGGGAATGAGAGACAAAGTGAGGGACTAGTTGCTAGAGTTGTGTGGACAAGGAGGAAGATTGGAAGTGTGGCTAGACCAGTGGCTGAAGCTGTGTGGACAAGAAACAGGAGGACCAGAGAGGTCAGGACATGTGTCTAGAGATGTTTCAACAAGCAGGTGAAGGATTTGTGATAACAGTCAAGAGGACCAGTGGCTGGTGCTGTGAAGAAGGGTGAGGTGGATTGGAGATAAAGTCAGGACAAGTGGCTGGAACTTTGTATAAAGAGGAGAAAGACTGGAGATAAAGTCAGCAGCAACATGGCCAGACCTGTGTGAATGAGGATCAGGTTTGGTGGTTTGGAGATTTTAAGTCAGGAGCAAGTGGCTGGAGCTGTGTGACAAAGAGGAGGCAGAACAGAGAGGCAGACAGGGACCAGTAGCTGGAGTGGTGAGGATGGAGAGCTGATCAGGAACCAGTGACTGGGGCTGTGTGTATAAGGAAGAGCAGGACTGGAGAGGGGGTCAGAGCCCAGTAGCTGTTGCTGTGTAGATGAGGAGAGAAGATTGCATATAAAATCAGAGACAGGTGGCTGGACCTGTTGAGGAAGTATGAATAGATTTGTAGATCAAATCAGGGACCCGTGGCAGGGACTGTGGGGACAAGGATGAGGAGGATTGCAGTTCAGGTCAGTGACCACTAGATGGAACAGCGTCAACAGAATGGACGGCCTTTGAGAGACAAGGTTAGGAACCAGTTGCTATAGCTACATAGACAAGGAAGAGGGCACTTATAGAGAAATTCAAGGGACAAGTGTCTGGAGTTGTGTTGACATGCAGAGAGAGGATAGGAAGAAAGGCAGGGACCAATGTTAGAGCCCTCAGCACAAGACCAGGAAAGATTGAAGAGGAAATCAGGGACCAGTGTTTGGAGCTTTTGGGACAGAGGAGGAGGTCTGGAGACGAACTCAGGTGGTCATGTCTGGTGCTGTTTGGTCAAGGAGGAAGATAGGAGATGAGGTCTGGGACTATGGGTGGGGCTGTGTGGACAAGGAGGAGGGAACATGTAGATGCTGGAGCTGTTTGGACATAGGGGAGAAAGACTGGAAAGGAAACCGATGAGTGGAAAGGAAACCAATGGCTAAAGGCTCTCTGTACAAGGATGAGGAGGAGCTCCACCACGGCCTGGGGCTATGTGTACAAAAAGGATAATTGGAGATAATGTGTGAATTGGAGATAATCTGTGTGAATGAGGACGAGGAGGTTCATCAATTAATAGCTCAGAGACCACTGGGCAAGATTGTGTGGATGTGATTGAGGATGACTGCAGTTCAGATCAATTCAGTTCAGTCACTCAGTCCTGTCCGACTGCAGTCCTATGGACTGCAGCATGTCAGGCCTCCCTGTCCATCCCCAGTTCAAGCAGTTTATCCAAACTTATATCCACTGAGTCAGTGAAGCCATCCAAACATCTCATCCTCTGTCATCACCTTTTCCTCCCACCTTCAATGTTTCCCAGCACTGGGGTCTTCCCCAATGAGTCAGCTCTTTGAATCAGGTGACCAAAGTATTGGATTTTCAATTTCAACAAATGAATGGTCAGGACTGATTTCCTTTAGGATGGACTGGTTGTATCTCCTTGCAGTCCAAGAGACCCTCAAGAGTCTTCTCCAATACCACAGTTCAAAAGCATCAATTCTTTGGCAGTACAGGTCAGTGACCACTAGATGAAGCTGTGTACACAAAGGGAAAGGTGAATGAGAGACAAAGTTGGTGACCACTTGCTGGAGCTGTGTGGACATGGGTGAGCTTGTGATGTGACCAGATCTGTGGCTGGGTTTGTGAGAACAAAAGGAGGAGGATTGGAAAGCATTTCAGGGATCTGGTGGCTGATGCTGTTTAGACAAAGAGGTGGCAGAATGCAGAGGCAGTCAGGGACCAGCACCTGTAGGTGTGATAACAGGGGAGGAGGAAGATTAGAGAGGAGGTCATGGACCCGTGGCTGGAGCTGTGTGGGAAAGGATGAGAGGGATTGGAGAGTGATTTTGACTTTCAACTGAAGGTTTTTGGACAAGTAGAAGGAGAACTGGAGAGAAAGTCAGGCACCAGTGGCTTGGGGTGTGTTGAGGAGGCATAAGAAAGATTGAAGAGGAGGTTGAGGACTTGTCTGGGGAGGTATGCAGGGAAGAAGATAGAGACAGGAGAGAAGGTCAGGGACTTGTGAGTGTACCTTTTTGGACAAGAAGAAAGAGGACTGCACATGAGTACAGGGTCCAATAATTGGAGTGGTGTGGACTCAGAGCAGGATTATAGAAGAAGTCAAGGACCAGTGGCCGGAGATTTCTGTTCAGGTAGAAGGACCACTAGTGATAAAGTCAGGGACTGGTGGCTGTAGCTGTGTGAACGAGGATGAGGTGGACTGCAATTCAGGTCAGTGACCACTAGAAGGAACTATGTGGAAAAGACAACATGTAATGGGAGACAAGGTCAGAGACAATGCATGGAGTTATGTCCACAGGGCAGTGGGTTTGTGAGGTCACCGGGAACTTATGTGTGTAGTTTTCCTGGAAAACCTGAAGGTCAGGAACCATTGGCAGGAGCTGTGTGGACAGGGTTTAAGAAGGTGGATGGAGAAGTTAAGAGAAGATCAGTGACATGTGCCTAGCTGTCTTTGGAGAAAAGGATAGTAGATGAGGTCAGGAACCAGTGACGGAGCTATGAGGAGAGGCTCAGAGAGCAGGCTCAGAGAGGTCAGGGAACTGTGTAGAAAAGAGGAAGGCTGATGAGAAAGGTGTTCAGGGGCCAGTTTCTGGCCTTGTGTGTGGACAAGGAGGAGGGGGGACATGTGGGTGCAGCTGTGTAAACATGAGGAGGAATGGAGGGGGCTTCAGGGACCAATTTCCAATCTGTGCTGACTTGGAAGGAGAGGACTGGAGATGAGTTTAGTGATCTGTTGCTGAAGCTATGTGCACAAGGAGGAGGACATTTGGAGAAGAGATCAGGGACCAGTGGCTGGAGCATTGGGAACTCGAGGCAGGAAGATTGGAAAGCAAAATCAAGGACCAGTGGCTAGAGCTCTCTGTACTAGGACAAGTACAGATAATGTCAGGTTCCAGTGCGTGGACTGGTGTGTTCAAGAGGAAGGAAGGCTGGAGATAATGTCAGGGACAGGTGGTCAGATCTGTGTGAAGGGTGGGAAGGTTTGTAGATGAAGTCAGGGACTGTGATCAAGGATGAGGAGGACAGGAGATAAAGTGAAGGCTTGTGGTTGGAGCTGTTAAGACAAGGGGCAGAGGACTGGAAGATAAATTGCTGACCCTTGGAGAAAACTCTCTGTCCATGGAGGAAGAGGCTTACAGATAAAGTCAGGCACTGATGGCTGGAACAGTGTATACAAGTAGGAGGAGGTCTTGAGATAAAGTCAGGGACAGGCAGCCTGACCTATGGGGTGAGAAGTCAGGCCCCAGCGGCTGGGACTGTGTGGGCAAGGATGAAGAGCATTATAGTTGAGGTCAGAGGTCACTAGTTTAGCTGTGTAGACAAAGATTTAGGAGGGGCTCTCCAGGTGACTCAGTGGCACAGAGTATGTCTGCCAATCCAGGAGGTGCAGGTTCAATTCCCAGTCTGGAAGATCCCCTTGAGTAGGAAGTGGCAAACCACACCAGTATTCTTGCCTGGGGGAACCCCATGAACAGAGGAGCCTGATGAGCTACAGCCCATTATTCAATGGCAATTAATTGGATGTGACTGTGCATGCACACAGACACACAGGCAGTAAGGAATGAGGCTGGAAGATGAGTCCAGGGACCAGTGGCTGGAGCTGTGTGAACACCGCTGCTGCTGCTAAGTCACTTCAGTTGTGTCCGACTCTGTGCGACCCCATAGATGGCAGCCCACCAGGCTCCCCCATCCCTGGGATTCTCCAGGCAAGAACACTGGAGTGGGTGAGGAGGATTATCGGGGTGGAATTCAGGGATCAGTGATTGGATCTTTGTAGACACGAATGGGACAAGATTGCAGAGGTGGACTGGGACTTGTGGCTCAATGTAGGTAGAAAGGGACGAATGACTGTAGATGAGGTTTGGGTGAGGGTGGTTTGTGTCTGGAGCTGTGTTGACATGGAGGAAGAGGACTGCACATCAAGTCAGGAGACAAGTGGCTGGAAGCTGTGTGGACAGGAAGGAGGAGGCTTGCACGTGAGGTCAATTGCTATCAGATACAGCCACGTAAACAAAGGGGAAGGGGACTGGGAGGTGAAGTCAGGGACTTGCGGTCAGGGAGCAGTGTAGACAGGATGAAGAGAGACATTGGGAGAGGAGGTCAGGGACTAGTGCCTGGGATGTGTGGACAAGGAGGAAGGAGGGTTGAAGACCCATCAGCGACCCGTGATTGGCACTTCTGGGGGGAAAATAAAAGTATGATGGCAGTGTTGAACTCCCTGTGTCATTCCTCAATTTCCTACTGGCTTTTTCCATATTGTAATGTGTGTGCCATGCTACTTTCTCCATTAGGCTCACCATCCTTCTGCTATCCATCTGTTCTCTATGTGTCTGCATCTCCACTGCTGCCCAGCAGATAAGTTCATCAGTATCATCTTTCTAGATTCCATATACATTTGTTAATATATGATACTGTTTTTTCTTTCTGATTTACGTCACTCGGAATTATAGGATCTAGGTTCATCCACCTCATTAGAACTGACTCAAATGTGTTTCTTTTTGTGGCCGAGTAAA
The DNA here is from genome assembly GCA_006410935.1 of Redunca redunca. Lineage (NCBI taxonomy): Eukaryota > Metazoa > Chordata > Mammalia > Artiodactyla > Bovidae > Redunca > Redunca redunca. The sequence goes on from SJYQ01003977.1 coordinate 120,171, forward strand.
TAGAAAAAGGAGTACGTCAAGGCTGTATATTGTTACCCTGCTTATTTAAGTTCTATGCAGAGTACATCATGAGAAACTCTGGGCTGGAAGAAACACAAGCTGGAATCAAGATTGTCAGGAGAAATATTAATAACCTCAGATATGCACATGACACCACCCTTATGGCAGAAAGTGAAGAGGAACTAAAAAGCCTCTTGATAAAAGTGAAAGAAGAGAGTGAAAAAGCTGGTTTAAAGCTCAACATTCAGAAAACGAAGGTCATGACATCCAGCCTCATCACTTCATGGGAAATGTGGAAACAGTGTCAGACCTTACTTTTTTGGGCTACAAAATCACCGCAGATGGCGACTGAAGCCATGAAATTAAAAGACGCTTACTCCTTGGAAGAAAAGTTATGACCAACCTAGATAGCATATTCAAAAGCAGAGACATTACTTTGCTGACTAAGGTTCATCTAGTCAAGGCTATGGTTTTTCCAGTGATCATGTATGGATGTGAGTTGGACTGTGAAGAAGGCTGAACGCTGAAGAATTGATGCGTTTGAACTGTGGTGTTGGAGAAGACTCTTGAGAGTCCCTTGAACTGCAAGGAGATCCAACCAGGCCATTCTGAAGAAGATCAGCCCTGGGATTTCTTTGGAAGGAATGATGCTAAAGCCGAAGCTCCAGTACTTTGGCCACCTCATGTGAGAACTTGACTCATTGGAAAAACTCTGATACTGGGAGGGATTGGGGGCAGAAGGAGAAGGTGGCGACCCAGGATGAGATGACTGGATGGCATCATGGACTCGATGGAAGTGAGTCTGAGTGAACTCCAGGAGTTGGTGATGGACAGGGAGGCCTGGCATGCTGTGATTCATGGGGTCAGAAAGAGTCGGACACGACTGAGAGACTGAACTGAACTAAACTGAATATTCCATTGTGTACATGTATCATGACTTCTTTATCCACCCATCTGCTGATGAACATCTAGGTTATATCTGTGTGTCTTGCTAAGTTGCTTCAGTCATATCTGACTCTGTGCATCCCCATAGATGGCAGCTTACCAGGCTCCTCTGTCCCTGGGGTTCTCCAGGCAAGAATACTGGAGTGGATTGTCATTTCCTTCTCCACCCATGTGCTAGCTATTGCAAATAGTGCTGCAATGAACAGTGAGGCACATGTATCTATTTCAGTCATGGTTTCCTCCAGGGTATATGTCTAGTACTGAGATTTGCTAGATTGTATAGTAGTTCCTTGTTGTTGTTTTAAGAAATCACCATACTATTGTCCATAATTGCTGCACCAATTTACATTCTCACTAACAGTGCAAGAGATCATCCCTCATGGCTCAGATGGTAAAGAACCCTCCTGTAAGGCAAGAAACCTGGGTTGGGAAGATTCCCTTGGAGCAGGGAAAGGCTATCCACACCAGTATCCTGGCCTGTAGAATCCCATGGACTGTACAATCCATAGAGATGCAAAGAGTCAGACATGACTGAGCAATATTCACTTTCTAACAATGCATGAGGATTTCCATTTTTTTCAACTAGCTTCTCTAGTATTTATTGCCTGTAGATTTTTTCAATGTTGGCCTGATATTTGTTCGTGCAAAAGAAGCTGCTGATAGCCTGCAGGCCAGAGGTGCGGGTGGGTGCTGCAGGGGAAGTGGGTGAGCAGGGTCATGACTGAGTCCTGCAGGAGCTCATTGAAAGCCTCAGCTGCAAGCTGCAGGTGCTGCGGGAGGCATAGGAGAGCCTGCTGGAGGACGTTCAGGTCAACAGTGTGCTGGGTGACAAGGCAGAGGCCCTGGTCATGGCCGTGTGCAAGCCCAAGGAGTTTGACAAGTTCCACCTGTTCACTGGGGACCTCAACAAGGTGGTGAACCTCCTGCTGTTGCTGTCCAGCCGCCTGACCCACATTGGGAATGCCCTCAACTCTGAACAACAGCACACCTCTGGTTGATTGGTACTCCACCGGGGAGTGGGACAGGTGGATGGTGGGGCGGGCCCACGGGGTGCGGAGTGAACACCTGGAAGCCTCGCTGGGCCAGCTGTCCAGCTGGGCTCAGAAGGTCTTCTTCTCTTTCACTCCCTCCCTTCTCATAGTGGGGGACCGCCCCAAGGTTCCCCGTATTATATAGTCACCCAGTCATGTCCGACTTTTTGTGACCCTATGGACGGTAGCACTCCAGACCTCCTTGTCCATCACTACCTCCTGGAACTTTACTGAAACTCACATCCATTGAGTCGGTGATGCTATCCAACCATCTAATCTCTTTTCCCCTTCTCCTCTGTCTTCAATCTTTCCCAGCATTAGGGTTTTTTCCAGTGAGTCAGTTCTTCACATCATGTGGCCAGAACATTCTAGCATTATTTTATATGTTCATACTTGTGTCCATCATGTCAGTGATGTCATGGACAGGCTTACTTATTATCTGAGACATTGAAGGAGTTGCCTGCGGGGCACCATGCCTGTGGTCCTCCTGGGCCCTGAGCTTTCACTGTATCCCTTGAGATCTCCATGTTAAGTCCATACTGTGTGTGCTTGATGAGCTTTATCTTCCTAGATCTGGAGGCAGTGGTGGTCCATGGCCTCCTCCAGGTTCAGTGTAAGGGGGCTCGTCCTCCACTATGACCAGCGTTGGTGGAAACTGTCAGTGACAGGCAGCCTAACCAAGGCAAAGATGCAGTATCAGGCTGTGGGAGGCTCCCTTGTCTTTCCAGATAGAAAGCGGGACACATGGGCAGATGTGGACAGAGGATGCCCTCCCTCCAGTCTGCAGCTTCTAGTCTCCTGGGATGCCAATTGATTTCTGTAGCCCCATTTTGAGAATCCGCTGAGGTCTCTTTATCTTTTGGTTGGAATTAATGAATTGCAATTAATCCTCCTCTCACTCAACTGAAAGGTCAGGGTGTCCTCCAGCACGAGGCAGGCAGCAGGCAGCCTTGAAAGGTGGAGCAGGCCATGGCATCCTTCCCAGTCTCCACACCAGGGAAGCAGTTTCTGTTTTCAGCTCCCTCACCCACCAAGGAGCAACCCTGTGCCTCTGGACTCGCCTTGTCTCCCATCCCCCACACCTCATGATGCTCCAGCTGGGCTAGGGAAGGCCATTCAGGTCACCAGGTGGTGGAGGAATGGGAGACTCTGCTGGCATTGGAAACACACTGAGTACAGGGCATTCTTTGGCGTCAGTCAGCCACCACTTGGAGACTATTTAGTGCCATTCCTCACTCCCTCTCTTCTTTTCACAGCAGGTTGTGGGAGGGCAGGGATGGTAGATGTGTACACCAGTATAGGAGTGGGGGCATCTGTGTGCCCCAGAGTAAGGATCCAGGGCAGCTTCTGGACCAACCCCTCCAACCGGCCCTGTACTGGTCCTACATCTCTCTTCTTCCAACCCCTTGTCCTCTTAACCTTCTGCCTCTCCTTCTTCCAGAATGGTTTAGAAATTCTTTAAATGCACTGCTTTGGCTCACTTTGATCCCATCCCTGGTGTTGTCAGGGAAAAGCCTTGGGAGCACAACAGGCCTTCCAGGAGTCCTTCAATGCCTGTGCATCTCCCAGTTTTGGACTTTTCCGGGTGCAGATGGCTCTTGTTTCCCTCCGGCTGGATATCTGGACACCTCCTGCAGAGTTGTATCTGGATGCCTCGTGTGAGGGCGTGTATCTGGGTTCCTCCTGCAGGGGTGTATCCAGGATCCTCCCTGCACAGGCAGTGGAAGGCACTGGCCAGCCCCTGACTGGGTTCCCAACAGGCTTGAACATCTTCTGTCTGTCCAGCAATCCCAGCTCGAGAAGTGGCTGGAGAAGCATCCTAATCCAGCAACAGGAGGATGCCAGGGAGCCGAAGGAGAATGTGGACCGCTGTGAGGGCATTGTCCTCAACATTCTGGCCAGCTACCTGGGCCCTGAGAGCCTGGCGGACTAGGAGCACTTTGTCAACATGAAATCGGCACTTGTCATCAAGCAGTGTGAGCTGGATGACAAAATACACCTGGGTGAGGAGTACCTGAAGTTCCTGACAGCCTTCAGCCAGAGAGAGGCAAATGAGGGTGCACCCAGCTCCTACTCGGCCCTCCTCTGAGAAGGAGGATGGGGATGTGCTTGGTGGTGCCATCAGCTCTGGTCCTGTAGATGTAGCTGAAAACCGCAGCCTGTATTTACCTCCTGTCGACTGGGGCATGGGGAGGAGAGGGGTCCTCCTCTCATGGCCAGGTGGTGGTCAGAAAAGCAATAACTCCATGTGTGCATTTAGGATGAGTTAATTCTTATGTTCCCATGGAATGCAGAGCAGAGCGCCTCTGCCACCCCATGCCACATCATCCCCCGGCGCCCGAATGCATCTCCACGTGGCACGGGGGCTCAGGTGCACCCTGTGCATGGAGACAGGGTCACCCACGTGGTCTTCCCTGGCCCTGTGTGCAAGTAATGAACCCTGTCCTCCATGTAGGAAGGAAAAGAGCACCTCTCTAAGAAGGTTCATGTAGGTTGGGAGGTGCCGGGGGTGGGAGGANAGGATGGGGGTGGGTGGAAGGATGGGGGAATGGGGGGCGGTCTCCTGTGCACGTGCTGTCCAGTGTATCTCAGAAGGCACTGAGTGGCTGTGTTCTCCTGTGGGTCTGGAAATATTGCACCGTTCATTGTGTCTGTCCTTTAAGGATGACCCCTGACCCAGTAAAAAATCATGAGGATGAGCACTATTTATTAATATGTTAAGAAAGGAGAATAGTTGTCCATGCAGTTTAAAGACCAGCTGTGAAATGATGAGCTTTCACCCAGCTGGGTTCCCTCAAGGTGAAATCTCCACTTGCATAGTGTGCATGCTTTAGGATGCATGCAGAAGTGACATACTGATTTTTGTTCTGGGATGACACCAGCTTCCAAATGGTATTTGTCCTCCAAAGTGAGATTATATGGCTGAAACTGTGTCTGGAAGATATGTGCTTGTGAGGCTATTTTTCTCCCGCTAAGGCCCCTGAGATATTTTCCTCATTTACTGCCCCCAACCCAAGAACATTTCTTTGCTGTGTATATTATCATGGGTTCTAATGGGCAGCTTGTCTCTTGTTGATACACTGAGTTTTTTAATGGCTGTGTCAGGGCCACTTTTCTTCTAAGAACTCATGGCTCTGGCTTTCCAGAGGTCCTGGTGGGCTACAAAACTCCTAGACCTGGTCTTTCTCTGCCACAGAGTTGGCTACTGACCACTCCCCATTTTACAGTTTGATATTGCAAGGTGGTCAAGAGAGTCTATTCACTAAAGAAAACACTGTCAAGCTGTTGTTTTCCAGTGGCCAAGTCACTACTAGGAGAGATGACTTCTTCTCTAGAAGCAGTTCCTGTGTGTGACAAATAATTTGCATCCAGAAGGTATAGAGAACTTTTCAAGTTAACAGTATGAAAACAGACAGCCCAGTTAAAACATGAGCCAGAAACTTAAATAGACACTTCACAAAAGAGGCTATATGCATGTCACTAGCACAATAGGTGTTTATCCCTTTGTGGCTTGGTTATCACCATCTGATTTTTAACCCAATCATTTCTGTCCTGTCCCAGTTGGGTGAGATGCCTGGATAATGGCAGGGGAAACCCTAAGATAACATCATGTCAGGGTGATATTTGGAGGTCAGATCATATTTTCCCTTGTTTCCTCTTATGCCCACGAAAGGAGTTTTCTGGAAGTTGTGGAGATATCCCTTTGTCACCAGTAACAAAGACAGAAGCACACAATTTCTTATTAAAGGGCACTACTCTACACCCAGTAACCAGAGGGACAAGCTGGACTGGCCACGGTGATATCTCTGGAGCCCTGAAGGGAACTGACCTAGCAGGCTTCAGTGATGCTGGCAATAAACACTCCTTTGGCAGCCCACACACAAATAGAAAGACCTTTTTTGCACTTTTTACTCTTAAATTAAGCTGTTTCTGACATGAAAAAAGGTGTTGCAAGAGGGCATCAGTGGGCAGACACACTGAAACCATACTCACAGAAAACTAGTCAATCTAATCACACTAGGACCATTAGACTTGTCTAACTCAATGAAACTAAGCCATGCCCACGGGGCAACCCAATATGGGCAAGTCATGGTGGAGAGGCCTGACAGAATGTGGTCCACTGGAGAAGGGAATGGCAAACCACTTCTTGCCTTGAGAACCTCATGAACAGTATGAAAAGGCAAAATGATAGGATACTGAAAGGGGAACTCCCCAGGTGAGTAGGTGCCCAATATGCTACTGGAGATCAGTGGACAAATAACTCTAGAAAGAAGGAAGGGATGGAGCCAAAGCAAAAACAATACCCAGCTGTGGATGTGACTGGTGATAAAAGCAAGGTCCGATGCTATAAAGAGCAATATTGCATAGGAACCTGGAATGTCAAGTTCATGAATCAAGGAAAGTTGGAAGTGGTCAAACAAGAGATGGCAAGAGTGAACGTTGACATTCGAGGAATCAGCGAACTAAAATGGACTGGAATGGGTGAGTTTAACTCAGATGCCTACCACTGTGGGCAGGAATCCCTCGGAAGAAATGGAATAGCCATCATGGTCAACAAGAGTCCAAATTCACTAATTGGATGCAAACTCAAAAATGACAGAATGATCTCTGTTCGTCTCCAAGGCAAGAAATTCAATATCACAGTAATCCAAGTCTATGCCCCAAACAGTAAAGCTGAAGAAGCTGAAGTTGAACGGCTCTACGAAGACCTACAAGACCTTTTAAAACTAACACCCCAAAAAGATGTCCTTTTCATTCTAGGGGACTGGAAAGCAAAAGTAGGAAGTCAAGCTACACCTGGAGTAACAGGCAAATATGGCCTTGGAATGCAGAATGAAGCCGGGCAAAGACTAAGAGAGTTTGGCCAAGAAAATGCACTGGTCATAGCAAACACCCTGTTCCAACAACACAAGAGAAGACTCTACACATGGACACCACCAGATGGTCAACACTGAAATCAGATTGATTATATTCTTTGCAGACAAATGTGGAGAAGCTCTATACAGTCAGTAAAAACAAGACCAGGAGCTGACTGTGGCTCAGATCATGAGCTCCTTATTACCAAATTCAGACTCAAATTGAAGAAAGTAGGGAAAACTGATAGACCATTTAGGTATGACCTAAATCAAATCCCCTTTGATTATACAGTGGAAGTGAGAAATAGATATAAGGGACAAGATCTGATAGAGTGTCTGATGAACTATGGAATGTGATTCATGACATTGTACAGGAGACAGGAATCAAGACCATCCCCATGGAAAAGAAATGCAAAAAGGCTAAATGGCTGTCTGGGGAGGGCTTATAAATAGCTGTAAAAAGAAGAGAAGTGAAAAGCCAAGGAGAAAAGGAAAGATATAAACATCTGACTGCAGAGTTCCAAAGAATAGCAAGAAGAGATAAGAAAGCATTCTTCAGCAATTAATGCAAAGAAATAGAGGAAAAGAACAGAATGGGAAAGACTAGAGATTTCTTCAAGAAAATTAGAGATACCAAGGGAACATTTCATGCAAAGACAGGCTCAATAAAGGACAGCAATGGTATGGACCTAACAGAAGCAGAAGATATTAAGAAGAGGTGGCAAGAATACACAGAAGAACTCTACAAAAAAGATCTTCACGAACCGGATAATCACGATGATGTGATCACTCATCTAGATCCAGACATCCTGGAATGTGAAGTCAAGTGGGCCTTAGGAAGCATCACTACAAACAAAGCTAGTGGAGGTAATTTAATTCCAGTTGAGTTATTTAAAATCCTAAAAGATGACGCTGTAACATATTGAGTGCTGCACTCAATATGCCAGCAAATTTGGAATTAACACAGTTATGGCCACAGGGCTGGAAAAGGTCAGTTTTAATTCCAATCCCAAAGAAAGACAATGCAAAAGAATGCTCAAACTACCGCACAATTGCACGCATGTCACATGCTAGTAAAGCAATGCTCAAAATTCTCCAAGCCAGGCTTCAGCAATACATGAACCGTGAACTTCCTTATGTTCAAGCTGGTTTTAGAAAAGGCAGGAGAAACAGAGATCAAATTGCCAACATTTTCTGGATCATGGACAAAGCAAGAGAGCTACAGAAAAACATCTATTTCTGCTTTATTGACTATGCCTTTGACTGTGTGGATCACAATAAACTGTGGAAAATTCTGAGAGATGGGAATACCAGACCACCTGACCTGCCTCTGGAGAAATCTATGTGCAGGTCAGGAAGCAACAGTTAGAAATGGACGTGGAACAACAGACTGTTTCCAAATAGGAAAAGGAGTGTGTCAAGGCTGTATATTGTCACTCTGCTTATTTAAGATCTATGCGGAGTACATCATGAGAAACGCTGAACTAGAAGAAACACAAGCTGGAATCAAGATTGCCAGGAGAAATATCAATAACCTCAGATAAGCAGATGACACCACGCTCATGGCAGAAAGTGAAGAGGAATTAAAAAGCCTCTTGATGAAAGTGAAAGACGATAGTGAAAAATTTGGCTTAAAGCTCAACATTCAGAAAATGATCATGGCATCCGGTCCCATCACTTCATGGGAACTAGATGGGGAAACAGTGGAAACAGTGTCAGACTTTATTTTTTTGGGCTCCAAAATCACTGCAGATGGTGACTGCAGCCATGAAACTAAAAGACGCTTACTCCTTGGAAGAAAAGTTATGACCAACCTAGATATTATATTCAAAAGCAGAGACATTACTTTGCCGACTAAGGTCCATCTAGTCAAGGCTATGGTTTTTCCAGTGGTCATTGTGGATGTGAGAGTTGGATTGTGAAGAAGGCTGAATGCCGATGATTTGATGCTTTTGAACTGTAGTGTTGGAGAAGACTCTTGAGAATCCCTTGGACTGCAAGGAGATCCAACCAGTCCATTCTGAAGGAGATCAGCCCTGGTATTTCTTTAGAAGGAGTGATGCTAAAGCTACAGCTTCAGTACTTTGGCCACCCCATGTGAAGAATTGACTCATTGGAAAAGACTTTGATCCTGGAGGGATTGGGGGCAGGAGGAGAAGCGGACGACAGAGGAAGAAATGGCTGGATGGAATCACTGACTCGATGGACACGAGTCTGAGTTAACTCCAGGAGTTGGTGATGGACAGGGAGGCTTGGTGTGCTGCGGCAGAGTCGGACACGACTGAGCAACTGAACTGAACTAACTATGACTTAAATACAATTGAGGGGATTTTTAGGAATCACAGGTTATTTTTGCCTTTTGATTCTGCATTATGGGGAACTTGCTTGGACTTTAAATAAATTTATAACCAAGACTCCAGAGGCAAAACTGACAAACTGGTTTTGTCCCCATATACTCAAAAGGCTTTTAAGGCTCTTCAGACTACTCTCCTGCAATATCCCGCTTTGTGCTTGCCCAGAGGGTCAGAATTTAATTTGTCACTGAAAGAAAAGGTATGGCCTTGGGAGTTTTGGCATAACCCTTTGGGCCTCACCAGACACCTATTGGCTGCATAAGTAGAGAATTAGATGTACTTTCACGTGGGTGGACACACTGTCTAAGAGTAATTGGGACAATGGTTTTATTAACACCTGAGGTCTTAAAAATAAATAATGGATGAAATCTTACTGTATCGACTTCTCATGGCATGAGTGGAATCTGCCTATCTAAGGTTAATATTTGTTTGACAGTACTGGCTTCTTGAGTCTCAGTCATTGCTGTCAGAAGGACCAGTGACTGAGCTTAAAATATGTGGAAATTTAAATCCTGCCACTTTCCTTCGTAAGAAGGAAAATGACATTCCCGATCATGATTATTTCCAATTTCTAACTTTAAATTATGCAACTCTGGAAGATCGAATGGATACCCCATTAGACAATCCTGATATGGAAATATTTACAGATGGCAGTTTTTTTGTTTGTGATGGGAAGCATAAAGCAGGTTACTCCGTGGTGACATCTGAACAGGTTTGTGTTTTTTTTTTAATTTTTTTAACTTTATTTTACAATACTGTATTGGTTTTGCTATACATTGACATGAATCCACCACAGGTGTACTTGCATTCCCAAACACAAACTACCCTCCCACCTCCCACCCCATAACAACTCTCTGGGTCATCCCTGTGCACCAGCCCCAAGCATCCGGCATCCTGCATTGTACTTAGACTGGCGATTCGTTTCTGACATGATAGTATACATGTTTCAATGCCATTCTCCCATCTCATCCCACCCTCTCTCTCCCTCTCCCCCAGAGTCCAAAAGTCTGCTCTACACATCTGAGTCTCTTTTGTTGTCTCACATACAGGGTCATCATCCCCATCTTTCTAAATTCCATATATATGCGATAGTATACTGTATTGGTGTTTTTCTTTCTGGCTTACTTCACTCTGTATAATCGGCTCCAGTTCCATCCATCTCATTAGAACTGATTCAAATGTATTCTTTTTAATGGTTGAGTAATACTCCATTGTGTATATGTACCACAGCTTGCTTATCCATTCATCTGCTGATGGACATCTAGGTTGTTATGTCCTAGCTATTATAAAGTGCTGCAATGAACATTGGGGTACATGTGTCTCTTTCTATTCTGGTTTCCTCGGTGTGTATGCCCAGCAGTGGGATTGCTGGGTCATAAGGCAGTTCTATTTGCAATTTTTTAAGGAATCTCCACACGGTCTCCATAGTGGCTGTACTAGTTTGCATTCCCACCAACAGTGTAGGAGGGTTCCCTTTTCCCCACACCCTCTCCAGCATTTATTGCTTGCAGACTTTTGGATCGCAGCCATTCTGACTGGTGTGAAGTGGTACCTCATTGTGGTTTTGATTTGCATTTCTCTGATAATGAGTGATGCTGAGCATCTTTTCATGTGTTTGTTAGCCATCCGTATGTCTTCTTTGGAGAAATGTCTATTTAGGTCTTTAGCCCATTTTTTGATTGGGTCATTTATTTTTCTGGAATTGAGCTGCATAAGTTGCTTGTATATTTTTGAGATTAGTTGTTTGTCAGTTGCTTCATTTGTTATTATTGTCTCCCATTCAGAAGGCTGTCTTTTCACCTTGCTTATATTTTTCTTTATTGTGCACAAGATTTTAATTTTGATTAGATCCCATTTGTTTATTTTTGCTTTAATTTCCAGAATTCTGGGGGTGGATCATAGAGGATCCTGCTGTGATTTATGCCAGAGAATGTTTTGTGTATATTCTCCTCTAGGAGTTTTATAGTTTCTGGTCTTACATTTATATCTTTAATCCATTTTGAGTTTAGTTTTGCGTGTGGTGTTAGAAAGTGATCTAGTTTCATTCTTTTAAAAGTGGTTGACCAGTTTTCCCAGTACCACTTGTTAAAGAGATTGTCTTTAATCCATTGTATATTCTTGCCTCCTCTATCAAAGATAAGATGTCCATATGTGTGTGGATTTATCTCTGGGCTTTCTATTTTGTTCCATTGATCTATATTTCTGTCTTTGTGCCAGTACCATACTGTCTTGCTATAGTCTCTTTTGTTTCTTTCGCATTTATTTCTGCCCTAATTTTTAAGATTTCTTTCCTTCTACTTACTCTGGGGTTCTGCCAGGGGCCAGCATGAGGAATCCCACCCGTGACAAGGTCACGCGGAAGGAAGCCTGACAAATGCAAGGATATGACGGCTTCAGGTTTTCCCCCTGGAATTTCCCGAGCATCCAACCCCCAAGACCAGAATCTGCCTGCTTTACTGTGTTATGCTTTCCACCTACCCTTCTGTCATTAACAGGGGGCTGTCCCCCCACCACCTTTTTCTGGAAGAATTAGAGCTTTTAGATAATAAATCTCCTGGGCATAATACGAGTGTTTCAATCCAAAAACCCCTTTGGTGGCCTTCTAGCCTGCCTGCAGGACTCATACAGCTGCACATGTGATTGTTTGAGGCCTCCTGACCGCAAGAGGCACAGGAAGCTTAAAACATCCTAGGAATGTAGGGGCTTCCGAGGAGTCAAAATCATTAGAATAGGACTGATTAAAGGTTTTATTTGTTTGAGCCAATACTTGCTGCCAAATTTTCATATCCTTTATTTTTAGATATAGTTGGTATATAGAAAAACAAGTAGTAGACCTGGTATTAGCAACATTAGATCTTTGAGTTAAATACCTTCTTTGTTATAACCCACTGTGCCTTTGTTCTATAGAGATGTAACTTTAGTGCTTTAAGGAGATGCAGATTAAAGAAAAACACTTCAGGGGAAACAAAATTAACATTCATTAAGGAAGAGAGCCAAAAAGTGTTAGCAAACCTCTCGGCCAGAAGATAATGTAAATCACCTGAGACCTTTTGTATACAAAGAGATACAGAAAGAGTCTGGGCTGCTAACCTTCATAATTTTGTATTATCCATTGATCTCTATGTATAATCAAAAGTATAAAAGGCCTTTAAGGACTAGAGGCTGAAGCCAGTCACTGGACTGGTTTCCCCTGTGTCTCCTCTTTACTCTAATTTCAGGCTAAATTCCCATCTGCGGCGTGGAGGCTCACCATGTCTACTTATTTGTCCTGGCTTCTAAGATCCGTAAGAGAGAGAGCCCAAGGCAGCGCACTCTCTGATATTCAAACGGATGCCACTGGCCTAACGTAGAAGGTGCAAGCTCCTTATCTGGAACTTTATTGGCTTTCCACATAAACCACGTTATTCAGCCTCTTTTTTTCCACTTAATTTTCCTACTACACTATTTCTTCCTGATTTAATCTTATATTAATAAATAAATAAGTTATTTCCTCGCCTACACCGTCTATGCTTCAAATTCCCCGGATCCACCGGGGCTGGACCCTGGCAGGGTTCTCCATTTCTTCCTTTTCTAGTTGCTTTATGTGTAGAGTTAGGTTATTTATTTGACTTTTTTCTTGTTTCTTGAGGTATGCCTGTATTGCTATGAACTTTTCTCTTAGCACTGCTTTTATAGTGTCCCACAGGTTTTGGGTTGTTTTGTTTTCATTTTCATTCATTTCTATGCATAATTTGATTTCTTTNCAGAGACCCTCAATATGAGGTTTAGGAGTATATGTTGCCTTACCAATTCAGGGACAATGCCCTTTATCAGCTTGGAAGCTGTTATGAAACAAGAAAGACACCCCTTTCACTAGGCAACATAATTCTTCTAGAAGAAAAGCAGGGGATCAGAGTGTTAGATGTAGGAAAGACGGGTCTCCAAATGGAGGAAATAGGCTTCAGATATCAGACTTTTTTTTTAAATTTCTCTCTTATGTGGCAGGATGAAACAAACTAATGTAATATTATTTCCCCTTCTCTATACAAATATAAAAATAGAGGTTTCTCTTTAAAATTTGTGTTGCCATAATGACACCTGGTTCCACCTGAACTTTACTTTTCTCAAACCTTGAGTTAACTAATGCATTTTTCTTATAGAAATTTTTGTCTTAAGCTTTATTGATGTACTATGCATTTACTGTAGATTCCGTCTTCAAATTGGTTTTCCTAAAGGCTCAGAGCTGACTTGACAAACCAGTATGTTCTACACATACATTGTTCTCCTACTCTGTGTTAATGAAACAATATATTTGCATGGAAATCTGCTTTTCTTCAAGATTTATGTCAATCATCTTTATGGCCCGGGATGACTCACCTGGTGTCATTCTCTGAGTTTTGAGACCTTTCCTTTCTTTAATTAGCAGACTGCTAGGAGCTATATAACATCTGGCTAAAGGCTGCCGTCTATGGGGTTGCACAGAGTTGGACACAATTGAAGCAACTTAGCAGCAGCAGCAAAGACTAGCTGGGGGAAACTCTTTCTACCCCCTTCAGACGTCTGTGTCAGAAGTTTCACTATCTCTTTTATATTGTAAAAAGTTCTGAGTGATTAACCCTCCTCTCTGGCCACAGATTGAATTCTTCTCATCCAGAGGCCAAGAATTCCGGTGTCTTTTGTGGTTCAGCAATAATCTTTTCCTATGATCAAAAACCCCCCAAAAGATAAAAGCACAGGAGCAAATGACTTCACAGGTGATTTCTATCAAACA
>SJYQ01003978.1:7010-22674 GCA_006410935.1 Redunca redunca
GATTCAGTGTCTCAGGGGCTTCCTCGGACAAAATTCCCTCCATTTGAGAGTCCCTGGACCATGTCCTCTACTCAGAACAGGCACGAATCCTGAAAACACAGAGCAGCATGTGGTGGTGCTAGTGGGTATTTTTTCATTGAATCAGTTATTCTTCCATGACACACAGAAGAAGCCTAGATGCTAGGAGGGAGATCTTCAAACCTATCTTCCATCAGGAGGCTTTGCTCCCTTGAATAGTGTTGCATGAAAATACGCTTGGGAAGGGAAGAGGTGTGTCATAAATATTTTGTCTGCAGAGAACAAATTGCTGTGTAGAGACGTTGTGCAAGCTCGTCTCAAGACACGGAGCACAAGAACACAGTGACCTGATTCTCAGCCCTGCTCTTGGGGCATCGCACTCTCTCCACTCCTGACATATGGTGAGGCCCTCACAGGTGTCCTGGAGAGTATGGGCACACGACCTGAATCTGTCCAAGCTGTTTGTTCCTTCCTCCCTGGCTACCGTGATGGGCTCAGGACTTGGGCAGTGAGTAATTGGGGCCCAGGGCCGGGACACAGGCTGCAATCAAGGGGAAGAGGAGCTCTGGTTCTGCTGGAAGGGGTGGGGCTGGTGAGGTCAGTCTACAGCACTGAGAGGAGCGTGAGATCAGCCTGGAGCAATTGGTGACCTTTCTGCTTCTGTCAGGGCAGAGATATCAGCTTCAGAATGAGGGCGCTGCTGAGACAAGGTTTTGAGAGCGCTGGCTCCTACTGTGGTCCCGAAGCTCCACCTGAGACTGGAGGGAAGCCATCTGCCTGTGAGTCCTCCTGCTTATCTGTATGCTTGTGGAAACACGCTGTTTTTTCTGTCCAGCAGACAAAGTGGAGACCATGCAAAAGCAAGTGTATTGATTTTGGCTGGCTTCAGGAAAGAAACACCAGATGGCACGGGGGGACTCCAGTCTAATCTGGATTCAGGGGATATCTTTTGAAAGTGAAGGGAGAAGTCCTTCAGTCGTGTCCGACTGTTTGTGAGCCCATAGACTATAGGATCCATGGAATTCTGCAGGCAAGAATACTGGAGTGGGCAGCCTTTCCCTTCTCCAGGGGATCTTCCAAACCCAGCAGTCGAACGCAGGTCTACACATGCAGGCAGATTCTTTACCGGCTGAGCCACAGAGAGGCCAAAGAATATTGGACTGGATAGCCTGACCCTTCTGCAGCAGATCAGTGTATCCCGGCCCATTAATCAAACTGGGCTCTCCTGCAGTGCAGAAGGATACTTCACCAGGTGAGGTATCAGGGAAGCTCAATATCTCTTAAGACCAGCTACTAATTGTAGGATTACCCTAAAGAGTCCTCACGGGTTTAAGGTAGCAACCTGCTAAGATAGCAAGTGATGTCCTTATTCTAGAAGACAAACCTGGGGCTCTAAGAAGGGGGTAACTCAGCTACAGCAAGGAAGTATGTACCCAGACAAACCCCGAAGTTCCTGCTGTTAGAACTCAGGAGGGCCACATGATGAAGCTTGTCCGTCTGACAGGGGTTAACACACCAAGTCCACACTGCGTGATGTGAGGATTTGACTTGGTAACTGCCGTTTGGCAGCTTGGAGACTCACAAAATCAGTTTGCGCTGAAAAAAAGAATGGCACTTTCCTTTATCCACCCTACCACAGGCTCTGGGTCCTCCCACACCATACTCCCATTCTCTTGTTTTCTGAGGAAATTAGAATCATGCTCATGTGACCACATTGGCTGTCCAATGTTCACAGGCTACCAGTGGAGCTGCTAAAGGAGAGGCCAAGAGCCTTTGGCCCTGAGTATCTCTCTTTCCTTTGCACAATTGAGGCCCTCCAGCACACTTGCACACCAGAGGCCTTTTCTGAGACGTGCAGGGACCCTCCCTCAGTTTGCAACAAGTTGAATCCACTGCTGTCCTTTCAATGCTTCCCATGAAACTCAGCTCATGTGCTCCTTTGCCTGCATGGAGGCCCACCTGCCTGCCATGGGAGGGACAGATCTGCCTGTGAATCCAAATTTCAGATCTGACAGCTGGGATTCTGTGTATAAAGGACCTGATTATTCACATTGTAAAAGCTGACATAGGGTCCACGGGTCCAGAACTAGGGCTTGGGCCAAAGAGACTCCACAGGCATTTGGATGGCAGGGGAGGCTTCTGGCTCTAGTGGGGATGGGGCGAGTTTCTTGAGGTTCTGAAGTGTCACTGTGTGCAGGTTCACGGTGCATAGAGAAGAGAAGGTGTAGTTTACCCTGGAGGTGGTTGCAGCTCATGGTTGAGCCAGCTACCTTCCTGAGGGTGGGATGGGGAGCAGAGGAACAGACCCAGATCTCTTCCCTCATATGGTGCCCGGAGCACGTTGACACCGGAGCAAACACTTCCACGGTGAAGACCATCGCTGCTGTTTGCAAAGGGTTTACACTGGCATATGCATTCATTTGAGAGGTAAGGCCATCTGGAAACTACACTGGCCATGGGCATGGCCTGTCCACCCTCACATGTTTCTTCTCTTCCTTACTGAACATTCATTTCCAAGCGGGTTTTTGGGCCATAGGATGTTGGGTTTTCTCTAGCTTTGTCCAATGAGGAACACTTTGGGGTCCAGCTCTCTCTTTTGGCTTCTTCCATGAATTTGTTTGTGGAACAGGAAGAGCTCTGCATCTCTCTTCTGGGTGAGATGTCACATTTACAACAGCAATGTCTACCTGGAACATTCGGACCACATTTGCCAAAAGGCCTTGGTTTTGCAGATGACATCCTGATAGTACCTACACTGTCCTATCAGTTACCCAAAGGCTACTTCAAACGAAATGAAAAAGAGAATTCTCAAGTTTAATCTTACAATATGTGGAAAGTCAGAAAAATCCCCTGGAGAGTGGAAAAGTTACCCATTCCACTTTTCTGGCCTAGATAACTCCATGGACTATAAAAACCATGGGACTGCAAAGAGTCTAACAAGACTAAACCCCTATAACGTTCCCTTACTTTCAGAAAAAAATAAAATTTTCTATCATTTCAGTGATTGGCATTGATTGCAGACACCCAAAGATTGGGAAAAAGTGGAGAAAGAAGAACAGTAAATGTTGTCAGGTGGGGAAGGAGGAATGGGGAGTGCTTGACATGAATTCAGACTTTTCTGGGAAGTGGGGGGGGGGATAGAATGAGAAGATGTGAATACAGACATTGGTGATGGTTACACAGCACTGTGAAGGCATTAATATTCCCAAATTGCATGAATTAAAATAAAATTTACTAACAGAAACTTAACAGAAAGAAACACATAAAGCCATAAAAAAATAAAACATCAGTAGAAAGCTAAACACACACCAGATGCAAATAAGCTCAGGGNATGAAAAAGAGAATTCTCAAGTTTAATCTTACAATATGTGGAAAGTCAGAAAAATCCCCTGGAGAGTGGAAAAGTTACCCATTCCACTTTTCTGGCCTAGATAACTCCATGGACTATAAAAACCATGGGACTGCAAAGAGTCTAACAAGACTAAACCCCTATAACGTTCCCTTACTTTCAGAAAAAAATAAAATTTTCTATCATTTCAGTGATTGGCATTGATTGCGGACACCCAAAGATTGGGAAAAAGTGGAGAAAAGAAGAACAGTAAATGTTGTCAGGTGGGGAAGAAGGAATGGGGAGTGCTTGACATGAATCCAGACTTTTCTGGGAAGTGGGGGGGCGGTGGATAGAATGAGAAGGTGTGAATACAGACATTGGTGATGGTTACACAGTGCTGTGAAGGCCTTAATATTCCCAAATTGCATGAATTAAAATAAAATTTACTAACAGAAACTTAACAGAAAGAAATACATAAAGCCATAAAAAAATAAAACATCAGTAGAAAGCTAAACACACACCAGATGCAAATAAGCTCAGGGTAAGTGAACTCAGTCTGCCCTGGGTGGGGCATGAGTTGATGGTATCCAGAGGAAGCAGCCAGGGATGGAGGCTGCAGAGCCAACCGCTCCCCTGCACAAGGTGTTTCCCGAAAGTGCTCCTGGTCTGTCCAGAGGGGCGCAACCCATTCTCCCTGCAGGGATGGGTCAGTCATCGTGGGCATCTGGGTCGAGGGCAGGAACCAGGGCAGGCTCTCCCTGCAGAGGTGGTCACTCATCCCCTGATTCAGGTTCTCCTGCCAAAGGCCTAGCAGGTACAGGTTCAGGAGGAGGTGGATGTTCTCGCTGAGGGGGTGGGACTTCGAAGCCTGTGGCTGGGGGTCCTGAAGGCACAGAGGTCCGATATGCCCAGTGTTCTGGGCAGTAACCAGCAGGCCCAGTGTCTTTGGGAAGGGAAGTCTCAGGTCTCATTCCCCCTCAGTGGATCCCTGGGTCCTGCACTTGTAGCACCCACTTCTGCAGGGACAGGACTTGGAAGTGGAGTCTGGCTGTAATGAGACGCCAGTGCTAGAGCTGTGAGAGAAGATGTTACCCATCACCAGCATTTTGATGTGTGTATACGGGGACAGGAAGCTTCCCAGAGAATCGCAAAGAATACCCAGCATAGGATGCACTCTGACTGCAGTGTGAAAGATGGGTGGTGTGAGGCCAGCCTGTGTTCCAGGCCCAGACCCAGCTCTGGGGGACTCCTCCCTGTGTAGCTCAGCACCCCATTCCCACACACTCACATGCACAGCCCCCGCTTCCCCACCTCTGTGCTCTGCTGTGCTGGGCTCCAGGTCCTCCTGCTGCCTCAGAGGCAGGGGTTCTCAGCTCTTAGGGTCAGAGCTGGGTGTGCTGAGCTCCATGGCAGCCTGAGACTGGGACCTGGGGTGTTTCCTGGGTGGTGTGTGTGGAGCAGGGGTTGCCTGCTTCCTCTTCATTCCCAGTTCAGCTGATTCCTCTATGGGCACACTCATTTGGAGCCTGTACTGGGCCTCATGGGCAGGGTGGTAGTGATCCAACGTCTCCCTCGGGGAGGTGAACGGGATCGCCTCCTCATCGGTCACATCGACTGGGAAGCTCTGAAATGACTCTGACCATCAGCCAGCCCTGCCTGGAGTCTACTGAGCTGGGTCTGACCAGTATGCAGCTGCTTCTGCCCGCTCAAAATTCTGCTATCAGCAGAAACATGTGTCTGCTCAGGTACCCACCCTGGACGAAGGAGACGCCCCTGAGGCCGTGGGATCTTCCTGGGCAGCTGGTGCTGCCTGGACTCTCCCCATCCCGCCCAGCCTGGTCTCTCCTGGGGTGTGAACACACTCAGCCTACAGAGTTTTGAGCCACATTCCCAGGGGCTTGCTTGAGGCAGAGATACCCCAGGAAACCCCTATCCAACACACAGGGAAAGGACTCAGGGTTACCCGGGTGGGATGTGAGAGGGGACCTGGCCCGGGCTGGAGCTCCCCTGTTACCTTTCTGTTCTTTCGGGCAAAGAGCCAGAGGCCTCTCAGGGGGTTCCTGAGACAGCACTGACTGCGTTGCCACACACCCGGCTGGTGAGCTCTCCCGAGTCCCCGGCCTCTGGGAAGGGGCAAACAGCAAAACATCCTGGCTGTCTGTGAACTTGCTGGAGGCTCCTCTCTGCTGTGAGGCCTGGAGACCTGCTTACCATGTTCTGTTGTGTTCTGTAGCCAGGAAGTGATGTCCTTTCCTAAATTCCTTGCCGAGGTCCCTTACCCAAGCTCCCCAAGCGAACCTCTGGTTTTCTGTCTGTTCACCTACCCCCTTAGGCCATGTGCAGGCACAGTGATACCCACACCGCTCACCCCACAGCTTTGGAAGGTGTGGGTGCAGCCAGGGCCTGAGCTCTGAGGGCACAGCTCTTTCAGACAGGCTCCTTCTTCTCATCTGTGATGTGGCCCTTGACAAGCCATATGTCCTCAGGGTTTCCCTAGTCTCTCCATCTGCAAAGTGGGGTCAATCTCTCATCTAATGTATTGGTCTGTCAGCCTACAACACCTACATGCCTTTCAACCTGAGGCTGGTATCACATGGAGCTTGTGCCCTGGGACTTCCCAAAGGCAAGATTCAATAAATGGCTGACCTAGCCCAGAATGGGCAGAAACCGGCCTGGATGGGCTCTGGGACCTAGGAAAATGTCAGGGAAATTATCATGATGTCTGAGACTACTTTTGCAGCTCGAGAAGAAAGCGTGCTTCCTTCTCTCCACGCAATACGAGGCATGACTTCCCTGTTGAAACTCCATAGGAGCTCCGAGATCCATGTCAGCACTTTGAGGAAACTTGAGATTTCACCATCTAGTCTAGATGAAGATTTATGCCCCCGTACCGACTGAAGAGGAATCCTTAGAGGCCCATTGCAACTGGTATGGAGACTTGACTTTCCTGAGGCAACTTGAGAGGGTCCCTGAGGTCCCCATCGTAACTTGAGAGGAACCCCAAGTTTCCTGCTGAAACTCGAGAAAAACCAGGAGATTCACCCCTCAACACGAGATGAGGCCCTTTTCCTCTGTGTTGGAAACATGATGGGAGTGGTGACAGCCCTGTGGCACCTCAAAAGAAAGCCACAGATCCCTATGTCAACTCGAAGGAAGCCTGAAACTATTTTGGCAGCTCTAGAGGCAAGCGGACTTCCATGTCTCCGCAAAAGATGAGGCCTGACTCCCCTATGAAACTCCATAGGACCCCGTGATCCAAGTTAGCACTGGAGAGGAACACTGAGGTTCTGGCCTCAAGTCCAGATGAGGACCTAGGCCCCTCCACCTGGAGAGGAATCCCAAGAGGCCCTTCGCAAGTCGCATGGAGACTTGCCTTTCCTGAGGCAACATGAGCGGATCCCTGAGGTCCTCGTCGTAAGGAAAGAAATCCCACCTTCCCTCGAAAGGGTGCTTGACACCCTTGATGCAACTCAAGAAGTTCCATGACAAACCCGTCTCCACTAGAGAGGAAAACCGAGTATCCCGTCACAAATCAAGAAGAGCCCTGTTTTTCCCTCCTCATCTCAAGATGAGGGTCCATTTCCCTTCTTAGTCGGGAAAGATATCCCGGCGTTCCCATCACACCTCAAGAGGACACTGTCTTAAATTGAAACTCGAGAGGAACTCCAGGGGTCTGCCACAATTAAAAAAAAAAAATCCCAATGTTCCAATCTACTCCAGATCAAAATGATTCCCTTCACTGTATCGACTGTCACCCCAAGTATCGACTCAAAACAAGCGGGGAGTTGTGACAGCCCTGTGGAACTTCCATGCAAAGCCACAGATCCCTATGTCAATTCGACAGGAAGCCTGACACTAATTTTAAAACTCAAAAGGAAAGCGGACTTTCATGACTCCGAATGAGACGAGGCCTGACATCCATGTTGAAACTCCATAGGAAGCTCGAGATCCATGTCAGCACTGGAGAGGAACCCTGAGATTCCAGCCTCAACTCGAGATGAGGACATAGGCCACTGCACCGCCTGGAGAGGTATCTTGAGAGGCCCCTCACAACTCGCATGGAGACTTGAATTTCTTGAGGCAACACAAGCGTGTCGTGAGGTCCCCATCATAAGTCCAGAGGAACCCGAAGTTTCTGGCCGCAACTTGAGAAAAACCAGGAGATTCTGCCCTCAATGCGAGATGAGGCCCTTTTCCGCTGAAGCCTCTCGAGACAAATCCCACATTCCCACTTGAGCCTTGAAATGGTCCTTGACACCCTTGAAGCAACTCAAGAAATTCCCCGATATACGTGTTCCCACGCGAGAGGAACACCAACGGTCCCGCCACAACTCAAGAAGAGCCCCGTTTTTCCCTCCTTATCTCGAGATGAGGGTCTATTTCCCTGCTTCATAAGGAAATGAATCCTGGCATTCCTGTCGCACCTCAAGAGGACGCGGTCTCAACTTGAAACTCGAGAGGAGCTCCAGGGATGGTGGCACAATTCAAAATGACACAGATGTCCCAATCCACACCAGATAAACCTGATTCCCCTGCACTGACTCTACTGTCACCCTGAATATCAACTCAAAACATGATGGGAGTTGTGACAGCCCTGTGGCACTTTGAGAGAAAGCCACAGATCCCTATGTCAGCTCAATAGGAAGCCTGATACTATTTTGACAGGTTGAGAGGCAAGCTGACTTCCATGTCTCCGAATGAGCCGAGGCCTGATTCCCCTGTTGAAACTCCATAGGAACCCTGAGATCCATGTCAGCACTGGAGAGGAATAATTAGGTTCCGGCCTCAACTCAAGATGAGGACCTAGGCCCCTGCACCAACGGGAGAGGAATCCTGAGAGGCCCCTCCCAACTCGCATGGAGACTAGACTTTCCAGAGGCAACATGAGCGGGTCCCACAACATGAGCGGGTCCCAAGTTCCCCCTTGAAACTTGAGACGAACCGCAAGATTCCTGCCACAACTCTAGAAAATCCAGAAGATTCTCCGCTCAACACGAGATGAGGCCCTTTTACACTGAAGAGTCTCGAGTGAAATCCCACCATCCCTCTGGAGCCTCACAAGGGTCCTTGACACCCTTGATGCAACTCAAGATTCCTGACATACCCGTCTCCACTCGGGAGGAGCACCAAGTGTCCCGTCACAACTCAAGAAGAGCCCCGTGTTTCCCTACTCATCTCGACATGAGGGTCCATTTCCCTGCTTCATAGGGAAAGGAATCCCAGGATTCCCATCGTATCTCAAGAGGAAGGTTCTCAACTTTAACCTCGAGAGGAAATCCAGGGGTCATGCCACAATACCAAAAGACCCCGGTGTCCCAATCCATTACAGATAAACCTGATTTCCCAGCACTGACTCGACTGTCACACCAAGTGTTGACTCAAAACACGATGTCAGGTGTGACAGCCCTGTGGCACCTTGAGAGAAAGCTACAGATACCTATCTCAATTCGACAGGAAGCCTGAAACTACTGTTACACCTTGAGTGGAAAGAAGACTTCCTAGTCTCCACACGAGACGAGGCCTGACTTTCCTGCTGAAATTCCATAGGAAACCCGAGATCCATGTCAGCACTGGAGAGGAAACTTGAGGTTCCGGCCTCAGCTCCAGATGAAGACCTAGGACCCTGCACCGACTGAAGAGGAATCCTGAGAGGCCTCTCACAACTCCCATGGAGATTTGACTTCCCTGAGGCAACACGTGAGGCTCCCTGAGCTCCACGGAGTAGCTGGAGGAGAATCCCAAGCCTCCCGCTGCAACTCGAGAAAAAACAGGAGATTCCCCTGTCCTCACGACATGAGGCCATTTGTTCCTGCAGCACCTAGAGAGCACTCCCGAGTGCCCTTTCCAAACTTAAGATGAGGCTTGACTCTCTTCATGCAGTTAAAGGGGTCCGGAGATCCCCATCACACCTCGAGCCGAAACTCTTGTTTCCAGCCACAATTCGAGAAGAGCCCCGTGTTTCCCACCTCATGTAGAGATGAGGGCCCATTCCCTGCTTCAACTCAAGAAGAATCCCAACTTCCCCTCGCATGGCCAAAGGAGGCCTGCCTCACATATTGATCTCGAGTGGAACCCTGAGGATCCTGCTACAGGAAAATGGACACTGGGTTCCTACTCAACTCGAGATAAGCCCTAATTCCCCTGCAACGGCTCCAATGGAACACCGAGGATCCCCTCACAACCTGATGGGAGGCCTGACTCCCTTGCTGATCCTCTTGTAAAAGCCCAGATTCCCCGTCTGAACTCGACAGGAAGCCTGACACCCCTATGACAACTCGAGAGGAAAGCAGAGATTCATGCCCCAACACCAGACGAGGCCTGACTCCCTTGTTGAACCTTGAGAGGAAGCCTGAGATCCCCGTTGCCGCTGGCCAGGAACACTGAGTTGACCAACAGAATTCTAGACACGGCCCTATTCCCCGGTGGCGACTGCACAGTAATCCTGATGCGCCCCTCGCAACGTGGAAAGAGACCTGACTTCTCGGAGGCAACACAAGCAGGTCCATGAGGTCCCTTTCGCAACTTGAGAGGAACCCCAAGCTTCCTGCCACAACTCGAGAAAAACCAGGAGATTTTGCCCTCAACGCGAGATGAGGCCCTTTTCCAGAGCAGTGTCTAGAGAGGAATACCAAGTTCCCTCTTGAAACGCAAAAGTGTATTTGACACCCTTTATGCAACTTAGGAAGTCCGCTGAGATATTCGTCCCCACTCGAGAGGAACACCAAGTTCCACACCACAATTCAAGAAGACCCACGTTTACCCCTCCTCAACTGGAGATGAGGGTCGATTTCCCTGCTTTGTGGGGGAAAGGAATCCCAAAGTTCCTGTCATACCTCAAGAGGAGGCCAGTCTCACCTTGAAACTCGAGCGCATCCCCGGGAATCGTGCCTCTATTTGAAAAGGCCCCGATGTCATCATCCACTCCAGATAAGCCCAATTCCCATACACTGACTTGACTGTCACGCCGAGCATCTACTCAAAACACGATGGCAAGTGTGACAGCCCAGTGGCACCTCGAGAGAAAGCAACAGATCCCTATGTCAACTCGACAGGAAGCCTGACACTACTTTTATAGCTCGAGAGGAAAGCGGACTTGCATGTCTTCACTAGAGACGAGGCCTGACTTCCCTGCTGAAACTCCACAGGAACCCCAAGATCCATGTCAGCACTGGAGAGGAATCCTGAGGTTCTGGCCTCAATCCAGATGAGGACCCCAGCACCGACTGGAGAGGAATCCAGAGAGGCCCCTCGCAACTCACATGGAGACTGGACTTTCCTGAGGCAACACGAGCGTGTCCCTGAGGTCCCCGTCATAACTTGAGAGGAACTCCAACATTCCTGTCAAAACTAGAGAAAAGCCAGGAGATTCTCCCCTGAACAGGGGAGGAGGCCCTTTTCCACTGAGGTGTCTCAAGAAAATTCCCACCTCTTGAGCCTCAAAAGGGTCCTTGACACCCTTGAGGCAACTCCAGAAGTTTCCCGACATTCCCGTCTTCACTCGGGAGGAACCCTGACTGTCCCAGCACAACTCAAGAAGAGCCCAGTTTTTCCCTCCTCATCTCGAGATGAGAGTCCATTTCTGTGCTTCTTTGGGAAAAAAATCCTGGCGTTGATACAAGGATCTGTGTCTTTCTCTCAATGTGCCACAGGGCTGTCACACATGCCATCATATTTTGAGTCGATGCTCAGTATGACAGTGGAGTCATTGCAGGGGAACCAGGTGTATCTGGAGTGGATTGAGACATTGGGGTCTTTTGGAATGGTTGCATGACCCGTGGAGTTCCTCTCCAGTTTCATGTTGAGACCACCTCCTCTTGAAGTATGACAGGAATGCTGGGATTCCTTTCCCAACGAAGCAGAGAATTGGACCCTCATCTCGAGATGAGGAGGGGAAAACAGGGCTCTCCTTGAGTTGTGGCAGGACACTCGGGGTTCCTTTCCAGTGGAGAAGGGTATGTCGGGGAACTTCTTGAGTTGCCTCAAGGGTGTCAAAGACCCTTTCGAGACTCAAGAATGAAGGTGGGCTTTCTCTCGGGACCCCACAGAGGAAAAGGGCCTCATCTCGCAATGAGAGGAGAATCTTCCGGTTTTTCTTGAGTTGCAGCAGGGAATATGGGGCTCCTCTTGAGTTATGGCGGGGACCTTAGGGACCTGCTCGTGTTTCTGCAGGGAAGTCAGGTCTTCATGCCAATTGTGAGGGGCCCCTAGGTGTTGCTCTCCAGTTGGTGCCAAGGCCTAGGGATTCATCTGGAGTTGAGGCCCGAAACTCAGGGCACTGCTCCAGTGCTGACATGGATCTCTGGGTTCCTATGGAGTTTCTGGGAGTCAGGCCTCATCTCGTGTAGAGGCATGCAAGTCTGCTTTCCTCTCGAGCTGTCAAAGTAGTATCAGATTTCCTGTCGAGTTTACATAGGGATCTGTTTCTTTCTCTCAAGGTGCCACAGGGCTTTCACACCTGACATCTTGTTTGGAGTCTATATTTGGGGTGACAGTCTAGTCAGTGCAGGGGAATCCGGTGTATCTGGAGTGGATTTGGACACTGGGGTCTTTCAGAATTGTGGCACGACCTGTGGAGGAGTTCCTCTCGAGTTTCAAGTTGAGACCGCCTCTTCTTGAGCTCCAGTGGGAATGCCAGGATTCCTTTCCTGACGAAGCAGGGAAATGGACTCTCATCGCGAGATGAGGAGGGAAAAACGGGGCTTTTCTTGAGTTGTGGCGGGACCCTCAGTGTTCCTCTCAAGTGGAGACGGGTATGTGGGGGAAATTCTTGAGTTGCCTCAAGGGTGTCAAGGACCCTTTCGAGGCTCAAGAGTGATGGTGGGATTTCTCAAGAGGCCACAAAGGAGAAGGGCCTCATCTCACGTTGAGGGGAGAAACTTCTGGTTTTCCTCAAGTTGCGGCAGGAAACTTGGGGTTCCTCTCGAGTTACAACGGGGACCTCAGGGACCTGCTTGTGTTGCCTCAGGAAGGTCAAGTCTCCCTGCCAGTTCTGAGGGGCCTCTCGGGATTCCTCTCCATTCGGTGACGGGGCTGAGGTCCTTATCTGGCGTTGACACCGAAACCTCAGGTTTTCTCTCCAGTGCTGATATGGATCTCGTGGTTCCTATAGAGTTTCAACAGGGGAGTCAGGCCTCGTCTCCTATGGAGACATGCAATTCCGCTCTCCTCTCGAGCTGGAAAATTAGTATCAGGCTTCCTGGCCAGTTGTCATAGTGATCTGTGACTTTCTCTCGAGGTGCCACAGGGCTGTCACATGTGCCATCGTGTTTTGAGTCGATACTCGGGGTGACAGTCGAGTCAGTGCAGGGGAATCCGGTTTATTTCGAGTTGATTTAGACATCAGGGTCTTTTTGAATTGTGGCACGATGCTGGGAGCCTGTAAGTGAGATTCCACTCATGACAAGGTCATGCTGAACATCCTGACAGTGCAAGTCAGATCAGGTCTCAAGAGGTCCTCTGCCTGAGCATCTGCCCCCAAACCAGAATCTGTTTGTTTTATTATTTCATGTCTCTCACCAACACTTCTTACATTAATGGCGAGGGCTCTCCCTTTCTCTAAATAAAATTAAATTAGAGGTCTAGTTAATAAGTCTCCTGGGCCTAATTGGAGTGTTTCTATTCAGACCCATCTAGTAGCTTTCTAACTTGCCTGACGGGTTTAACCAGACTTTTGCTACTACGAATATGATTGTTTAGGGCTGCCGAACTGCGAGAGGCACAGGATGCTTAAAAAAATTCTAGGTTTGTAGAGCGTTTTGAGGAGTCAAAAAATCATTGGAATAGAACTGGTTAAGGGTTTCATTGTTGAGCCAATACTTGCTGCCAAGTCTTCATATCCTTTATTTGTTGTGTACCCAGGAGTGCATTAAAGAATATAGTTGGTATATAGAAAAAACAAGTAGCAACATTAGATCTTTGAGTTAAGTACTTTCTTTCTTGTAACCCACTACACCTTTGTTCTATAAGGTTCTATAACTTTATTTAGTACTTTGAGGCTGACACAGATTAAATAAAAACACTTCAAGGGAAAATGAGTTTTTTGGTTGATTAATATTTATCAAGGAAAAATGCCATAAAATGTTAACATGCCTCCTGGCCAGAAGATAATGTAAATCACCTGAGACGTTTTGTATTCGGAAAGGTATTCAGAAAGAAAGTCTGATATCGATAAGGGTCAGGACTGCTGACCCTTCATGACTCTGCATCTTCCGTTATGTAAAACTTAGGGTATATAAGCAGCTTTTGAAAATAAATTTATGGGGTTTTTGCAGAAGCTGGACCTTCCACATGTTAATTCTTTCTTTCTTTCTCCCTCTCACTTCCTCTCGTTTTCAGGCTGATCCCTTGGAAAACAGAGGCTCTATCCGTTCACTTTTCTGTCCCAGCTTCTAAGACCTACACAAGAGGGAGCCCAAGGCGGGGCAACCTCCACTATTCAAGTGGGCTCCTGTGGCCTACGAGAAGAGAGCAAGTCTCTTGTCTTGAGATTTTATTAGCTATTTGTGTGAACCAAGGAATATCAGCCTCTTTCACTCCTCTAATTTCTTAATGGCTGTATTACCTCCCTCTATAACTCTAAGTCTATAAATCTATATCTATATACCTCTCTGGCCTAGCCACCCACGCTTCGGATACCCTGGAAACAACCGGGGCTGGACCAAGGTAGCACGACTCCTGAGTTCCTCTCAAGTTTCAAGTTGAGACTGGTTCCTCTTGAGGTGCGACAGGAATGCCGGTATATCTTTCCAAACAAATCAGGGAAATGGACACTCATCTCGAGATGAGGAGGGAAAAGGGGGACTCTTCTTGAGTTGTGTCAGGACCCACAGTGTTTCTCTCGGGTGGAGATGGGTATGTTGGGGATCTTCTTGAGTTGCAACAAGGGTGTCAAGGACCCTTTCGAGGCTCAAGAGGGGAAGTGAGATTTCCCTCGAGAAGCCACAGTGGAAAAGGGCCTCATCTCGCGTTGAGGGGAGAATCTCTTGGATTTTCTCGAGTTGCGGTGGGAAGCTTGGGGTTCTTCTCGAGTTACGACTGGGAACTCGAGGACCCGCTTGTGTTGCCTCAGAAAAGTCCAGTCTCCATGCGAGTTGTGAGGGGTCTCTCAGGATTCCTCTCCAGTCAGTGCTGGGTCCTAGGTCCTCATCTGGAGTTGCGGCCGGAACCTCAGTGTTCTTCTCCAGTGCTGACATGGATCTCGAGGTTCCTATGGAATTTCAACAGGGGAGTCAGGCCTCATCTCGTGTGCAGAGATGCTAGTCCACTTTCCTCTAGAGATGTAAAAATACTATCAGGCTTCCTGTAGGGTTGACATAGGGATCTGTGGCTTTCTCTCGAGGTGCCACAGGGCTGTCACACATGCCACTGTGCTTTGAGCCAATACTCGGGGTGACAGTCAAGTCAGTGCATTAGAGTCAGGTGTATCTGGAGTGGATTGGGACTCGGGGTCTTTTTGAATTGTTTCACGATCCCTGGAGTTCCTCTCAAGTTTCAACATCATATCACAATCCTTTGAGGTGCGATGGGAACGCCTGGATTCCTTTCCCAACCAAGCAGGGAAACGGACCCTTACTGGAATCCTGCCCCATTTGCATCCAGGGTATCCGAGGCTTGAATGGTGAGGTGAGAGAGTTATATAGATTTAGAGAGAGATAAGGAAAGAATTTGCAATTAAGAGAATAGAGGAGAGAACAGAGGCTAATATACCTTGGTTTACACAGAAATCCAATAAAATCCCAAGCCAAGGGACTTACACCATTCACGTGGTCCACAGGGGCCCATTTGAATAGTGGAGGATGCCTCGTCTTGGGCTCCTTCTCACGTGGGTCTTAGTAGCCCGGGCAGAGAAGTGAACACGGAGGACGCCTGCACCCCAAGGGTTCAGCCTGAAAAAGAAGTAAACAGAGAAAGAAAGTACAACACGGGGAGGCCAAGCTTGTGTAAGACCCATAGCTTTATTTTCAAAAGGAGCTTATATACCCTAAGTTTTACACAATGGAAGACACAGAGTCATCAGGGGCAGCAGTCCTGACCTTTATCGATACCAGGCTTTGTTTCTGCATACTTTTCCATATGCAAAAGGTCTCAGGTGATTTACATTATCTTCTGGCCAAGAGGCCTGTTAATATTTTATGTCTGTTTTCCTTGCTGAATGTTAATCAACCAGAAAACACATTTTCCCTTGAAGTGCTTTTTATTTTTTTATCTTCATCATCCTTAAAGTACTAATAAAGTTAAGTTACATTCCTATAGAACAAGGGTGCAGTGGGTTACAACAAAGTACTTAACTCAAAGATCAAATGTTGCTGATGCCAG
>SJYQ01003982.1:437-15802 GCA_006410935.1 Redunca redunca
CAGACAATCCTAAAGGAAATAAAGCCTGAATATTCACTGGAAGGACTGAGGCTGAAGCTGAAGCTGTAGTAATTTAGTCACCTGATGTGAAGAGCTGAGTCATTGTTAAAGACCCTGATGCCAAGAAGATTGCAGGCAGGAGGAGAAGGGGACCACAGAGGAGGAGAGGGTAGGATGGCATCATTGACTCAATGGACATGAGTTTGAGCAAGCTACGGGAGATTATAATGGACAGGAAAGCCTGTCTTGTTGCAATCCACGGGGTGGCCAAGAGTCAGACAGGACTGAGGGACTTAAGGAGAACATAAGGAACCATTCTAAGATTGAAACTGGACGAGTAACATGATTCCTTCATTCATCCGTTTCCTCCTCTCCTTCCCTCCCGTTTCCTTTCTGACCCCAGCACCGGCCCTTAGGATGGACTGGGTGCAGGGGGACAGGCCCCAGGGGACCCTAGGACTCAGCTCTGGGGACCAGGGCACAGCCAGGCCAGCTTGAGCCTGGGCAGTGCAGCAGTGATGGGATGCTGCCCAGAGCTGATGAGGGCGGGCATCACAGGGTGTGAGAACCAGGTGGACTGGGGGCAAGGGGCCAGGAAAGGAATGGAGATGCAGGAGCCATTTCCTAGTCTAATTCGGGTAACTGAATTCATTGTGACCTGATTAACTGAAAGAGAGTTTCCCGGGAAGGGGGAGGGGCGGGGGTCTCATGCAGCATTTCTGTGCTTAGTTGTTCATCGCCCCGGACTCCTTGAGACCCCATGGACTGTCGCCCACCATGGACTGAACATCCCCCTGTAGGATGATCATTTCCTGCTCCAGGGGAAACTGCTGACCCAGGGGTCAAACCCGCATCTCCTGTCAAAGAGGACTCATGGTGCTTGCGGAGCATTAAGAGAAGGTGCCCAGGAGACAAGCAGGAACAGAGCAGGATGGGGGACGTAGGTGCAGGAGCCGCTTGCGGGATGCCCCGGCCCACCTGCGCCTGTGTGTCAGAGCCACAGCTGAGGCTAGAGGCTGAGGCCCCGCCAGAGGGAGAGTGCGAATCCTCCGTCGTGTCCGACTCTGCGACCCCATGGACTGTGTGGTTCATGTGTAGAATTCTGCAGGCCAGAAGGCTGGAGTGGGTAAGCTTTCCCTTCTACAGGGGATCTTCCTTACCTAGGGATCGAACCTGGGTATCCGCCATCACAGGCCAATTCTTTACCATCTGCGCCACCAGAGAAGCCCCAAAGAGATACATAGCGGACGTGAAATCCTTCTAACAGTCAATTAAAACGCAAAAGATTTTGACATGTTACCTTTTCCAACTAAATTTTCCATATTGATTACTTTTAAGAAAGCAGCGTTGTATCTGAAAAATATTTCCCTATCTGGTTGACTCTGAAGGATCCTGCCAAACACACAGAAAAACAAGGCACTGATCTTCCCGACCCAGGAATGCAATGAGCGTAACCACAGTGCCAGTGCAATCACACTTACCCCATAAGAGCTTTTAGGAAGTTATTTCAGAAGTTTTCCAAAACTGTCCAAAAGGGAGGAGGTTCCTGTGTTTTTCAAAGTCTTTATTTCCTGATCTGACTTTCAGCTCTAGAGAAGAAACAGAGTTGGTTCTGGCAAGCGCACCCAGCAGGTCTGGGTCACCCAGCAGAGCACCATCTCCCACCACCACCAAGGTCAGTCCCCCTTGGCCTCCTAACTCTCAGCCCAGTGAGCCCTGTACGGGTATTGTTAGCAAAAGACCATGCCTGCAGCTCTGCCTGCGGGCACTCAGATGCCATTTCTCAGCAGCCTACAAGGAGTAATGCTGGGCATGGCCCTGTTCTGCAAAGCTTTCCGGAACTTTGAAGGCCTTTCTCCCTCTAAACTTGTTTCTTCCGTAACTTTGAAAATCCTTTCTTTAAACTTTTTTCTTCCTTAACTTTGAAGACCTTCTCCCTCTAAACTCGTTTCCTCCATGAGTGCTCCATCCTTGCATAATGAAGATTGTCAGCTCAAATAGCAGGGACGTCTCGGCCTCTCCCATGAGCGTGGCACTGGACTGGGTGCTTGGCACCTGGCTGAGGACACGACCTCTGACCTGAGGTGCCTCCCAGGTGATGAGAACACCAGAAGTGCTCAGAGGCACTTCCTAGATGTTATGAGAAAACATCTAGATGGTGGCAGCCACACACAAATTCCCCAAGAGAGTCCCCGGCAGACACTACACTCCAAATGGACTTTACAGAGGAGCTTCCGTGTTCCCCACTAGGCGACCGGCCGTAGGACAGCCTCATCCTGCTTGACTTGATTTTGTGTCCATACCATCAACCGCAGTATCTGGACAGATTTCTAAAGGGATGGTGAGGCTTCCTGGGGGATGCGATTATGCCCAAATGCAAAGCTCTTCAGCCAGAGGCAGAGGGAAACAGCATTTTAGATCCAGGTCTTCCGGGTGATGTCAGAGAACAGGTCTTCTGGAAATGACCTGGGAATTCCCAGGAGGTTGCGGTGGGGGGTGGGGCATGTGTCCCGGAGGGGATTGAGGAGAAGACAGTGGCAGGAAGGAGCCTTGAAATCCAAACCAGGCCAGATTGGGAAGTGCCTGCACCCAGCACACGGAACCCAGAGAAGGGCGCTTGGTGGTTCCAGGTTCCACACAAGAAATGCTGGGCAGTTGGCTCCCCTGCTCCCTGCAGCCCGGTCCTCAAAGTTTTAGCTTCTGTAAAGAAACAGGAGGTGGCGGGAGGAGGGACCCTGAACTAGGAAGGTGTCCCACTATTCGGCAACACTGAAAGACAGATCAGGCTGATGGTTAAAAATGAAGGATGATTAACCAGGAGATTCCTGGATCACGAGGCTGACCCAGCACCACCCCCAGTGAGGTCAAGCCCCGAAATGGCACCAGGAGGTGAGATGAAGGATGTGTAAGTCACAGAGGCGCCCTTGGCTCTGCAGCCCAGTCAGAGGGCCGGGACCCCTCCTCCCGCTCACGAATCTCACCCCACCACCCTGAGTGTCACATGGCAGAAAAGAAGGACTTCAAGTATGGCCGTACAGAGGGTTTTTCCAGACCAAGGAATTTTATGAAAACCACACAGATTGAAAGCTTCAGATTCACAAAGAGCTTTCTCTGTAAACTCTGTTCAGTCCTAATGTGGATTTATGACGCAGAGGAGAGGACCAGGTTGGACCTACAGAGAAACTCAAGAAGCAAGTCAAATGACAGGGGTGAGACTCCCTGAGATGCAGAACTGAAGCAATCGCAGTTCGCCTCAGAGATTACCTGTCCATGAGCAGAACCAGGACCCCGGGGAAGCCCAGTTGGGATCCCTGGATGCATCTCAGGCGAATCTGCACAGACCCTGGCGCTAACTGCTATTGTTGATCATATTACATGTGAATTATATACATGATATCGAGCATATGTTAAGGTCGTGAGAAAGCCGAGGTTTCAGGACACATTCACCCTGAGTTTGTGATGATCGGTTATCGGAAACCAAGACAGTTGTTTACTCACAAGCAGCCAATCCTGGCTGCCAGGCCTCATAACCGATAACTCTGGGAAACAGGACCCGGTAGGTGAGAGACCCTTTCCCTGTGCACCCACCGCCAACATTTCTCTGAGCCGGAACCACGCACACTCAGCTCTCAGAGCCTCAGAGCCGCACACCAGGAGCAGGGTAGGTGTGACCCAGCTCTAAGCAGAGGACACGTGTCTGAGGAATCAGGTGAGTGTGAGCCGAGAACCGCAGAGAGCCCCCGACTGCTGCTGGCCCGCCTTCAGGTTGCTGTCTGCACCACCATCCAGATCAGAGTTCCGCAGTTAAAGAGTGTGGTTCTCGGCGAAGAAGAGCACATTTAAGTCCCCATGTCCTGAACTGGTTTCTCAGAAGTTTTACCTTCATTTTCCATTCAAAGGATTCCTTAACAAGAGAAACCCCTTGTTCAGTCCATTTCAGGCTCTCAGTCATGTCCACGTGTTTGTGACCCCATGGAGTGCAGTATGCCAGGCCTCCCTGTCCATCACCGATTCCCGGAGCTTGCTCAGACTCATCAAGTTGGTGATGCCATGCAACCATCTCATCCTCTGTCACCCCCTCTCCTACAGCCCTCAGTCTTTCCCAGCATCAGGGTCATGTCCAATGAGTCAGGTGTTTGCATCTGGTGGCCAAAGTATTGGCGCTTCAGCTTCAACATCAGTCCTTCCAATATTCAGGACTATTTCCTTTAGGATTGACTGGTTTGATCTCTGCAGTGAAGGGACTGTCGAGAGTCTCTCCAACACCACAGTTCAAAAGCATCAGTTCTTTGACGCTCAGTTCTTTTTATGATCCAACTCTCACGTCCATATATGATTCTGCAGTTTGAGACCATTCCATCAAGCCGAGGAAGGGCCGTCTATGCCTCTGGGGGCTCCTTGGGACAAAAGCAGGCTGGGTCCGTAAGACAAGGATGGGGGCGCGACCGTGTCAACCAGCACGCCTGCTGCTCGAGGCTTTATTTCACTTGCTTTGCTCAGTCGCTAATTTGCGTCCAACTCTGTGGCCCCGGGCACTCTAGCCCACCAGGCTCCTCTGTCCACGGGGTTTCCCAGGCAGGAATCCTGGAGGGGTAGCCATTTCCTCCTCCAGGGGATCTTCCCGGCCCAGGGATCACCGCTCATCCGCTGCATTGGCAGGCGATTCTTCACCCGGGAACCCCCAGGAGCACTGAGGGTGAGCCAAAGGCCAGAAGGACACTGACGCTGGCTCGGAAGAGGAGGATGACTATTCCTTCCAGGAGGGCGGAACATGCCACCTGCACCTGTGACCTCAGATAACCAAGGAATGTTGCAAGTAGAGGCAGAGCGAGCTGCCAGGACGTCAGGCCCTCCTTCCGGGAGGTGAGAGTGAGGAGTGGAACTCCAGGGCTGGGCAGTGCAGGCGCTAAAGTGGACAGCCACCACTTTCCGGCCATTTCCGAGGTTTGAACACAGAGCGAGGAAGGGAGGGGGAGACTGTGCCTGCGGCAGGAGGTGGGGGTGGGGAGAGTTCCGTGCAGGCTGAGTCCCCAGGCCTCTGGAGGAAAGCGCCTCTTCTTAGGGGACCTCAGTCATTGTCAGCTGACTAGACCAGGCGCCCCACGTGCTGGCGGCCAGTCTGCCTTACTCAGAGCCGACTCATTTAATCCTCGTCTCCTGTAAAAACTACCTTCACAGCAACATCTCGATGGGTATAGACCAATTAACTGGTCCTCTGGCCGAGTCAAGGGGACACACAAAACTAATTGTCACACTGGGCTACCTCGTTTATCGGGTGGTCATGTATGGATGGGAGAGCTGGACCATAAAGAAAGCTGAGCACCAAAGAAGTGATGCTTTTGAACTGTGGTGTTGGAAAAGACTCTTGAGGGTCACTTGAACTGCCAGGAGATCCAAGCAGTCCATCCTAAAGGAAATCAGTGCTGAATGTTCATTGGAAGGACTGATGCTGAACCTGAATCTCTAGTAGTTTGGCCACCTGATGCGAAGAGCAGACTCACTGGAAATGACCTTGATGCTGGGAGAGATTGAAGGCAGGAGGGGAAGGGACGGCAGAGGTGAGATGGTTGGGTGACATCACTGACTCGATGGACATGAGTTTAAGTGAGCTCCGAGAGTTGGTGATGGACAGGGAGGCCTGGCGTGCTGCAGTCCACGGGCTCCCAAAGAGTCAGACACGACTGAGCTACTGAAGTGTGCTGTCTGTCTCTCATGGAAACACATGCTATGTGGAGTTCAGAAGCCAGCTATGGAAATGTCCCGACCAAAACGGGTGTATATTTTAATGTGAAAAGATTGGATTGACAAGATCTTCCATTTCTCAGGATTTGCTTTGAGCTTACCTGGTATATCTGAAAAAAAAAAACCTTATTTTTGTCCATAAAAAATTCTGTAGTCCACGGCAGGCCTGGCTCCGTAATTTGCAGGGCTGGTGCAAAATGAGAATGCAGGACCCTCTGCTCAAAAGCTATAAAGAATCTGAAGACAATGAAAGCAGAGCACTGAGCCGGGGGGTCCTTCTGGGGGGCCCAGGGAGGCCCACCGGCCACCCCTCCTTGAAGCCAGAGCTGGTCACAGACAAGATCAAGTGGGAGGATGGGAAGGGACGGCGAGCGCGGCTCGGTCACGTCTGACTCTCTGCGACCCCGAGTCTGTGGGATTCTCCAGGCCGGAATCCTGGAGTGGGGAGCCAGTATCTCCCGGGGACCTTCCCAACCCAGGGATCGAAGCCCGGTCTCCGGCCCTGCAGGCGACTCTTCCCGGCCTGAGCCACCAGGGAAGGACCATGATGAGGACAGGAATTCCGAGTTTATTGGTGACAAACGCACGGGAGATTGTAAGTCAAATCTATTGAAAAATTTTAATGAGATCACATTGAAAAATCCCGTTTTGAGGAAACTGCCAATGACATTTAACGCAGTAGATCCAGCTGAGAAAGAGCTGGGCAGAGGCCGAGCTGTGTGACAGGTTCTGTGACACCTGGGACCACGGCGTCCATCCTCACAGGGCCCTGCTGACGGCCTGATGGGGACAGAGGACAGACACCTCGGACCGGGCTGGACAGACAGCCCACTTCAGGCGAGAGTGGGCACAGGCTGGGGGGAGGCGGGCTCTGACGCCACTGGCCCCCCTGCCCGATCCCAAGGGCAGCGTCTCTGCAGCCTGTCTCTCCTCACGGCCCCGGTGCTGACTTGGGCACAGCAGAGACGGCGGACTAGAGCCAGGCTGCGAATGTGGGTCTCACCATTAGGTTAGAGGGAGCCCAGTGGACACCGCACCGCTCTCCACCCGAACCTCAGCATCGGCTGGGCGCGGGCCCCACGTCTCAGCAGGGCACACGGGCGGCTGCAGAAAGCTTCGTGCAGTTCAGGTGCTCAGTTGTGTCCGACTCTTTGCAACCCCATGGACTGTAGCACGCCAGGCCTCCCTGTCCATCACCAACTCCCAGAGTTCAAACTCATGTCCATCGAGTCAGTGATGGCATCCAACCACCTGATCCTCTGTCATCCCCTCCTATTCCTGCCTTCAGTTTTTCCCAGCATAGGGTCTTTCAAATGAGTCAGCTCTTCCCATAAGGTGGCCAAAGTATTGGAGCTTTAGCTTCAGCATCAGTCCTTCCAATGAATATCCAGGACTGATTTCCTTAGGATGGACTGGGTGAAACCTTAGCTGCCTCTTTTTCTCCAGTACCAGCGAGAGGATGGAATGTCACCCGGTGTGCATCCATGATGTGGTCTGAAACGACCCCGTCTCGTGAACAGGACCTGTCCGCTCATCTCTGACCCCGCGGGCAACTGAACATGCTCAGAGAGTATGGACGGTCAAGCAGTTGAACTGCCCTCTGACCACAGAGCCTCCAATGCAGACACAGTGGCTCGGGGATGGACTTCTCCCGGTCTGGGTACACGGCCCGCCCCTCTTCTGCTGGTTTCTGGGGGGCTCACGTTTGGGGGTCTCTGAGGCCCGCTCTCCCTCCCCGTGGCTGCCACAGCCTCTGCTTCGCTCCAGTCTCAGGAGCAGAGCCACTGAGCCGAGGAGACAGGGAAGCCCCGCTCATCCTTCCAGGCCCGGAGCAGAGCGCTGTCCCCGAGGGCTTGGACGGGGCGGGTTGAGGGAGGACCCAGAGAGCAGGCAGCCAGTGTTCCCCACCGGCGAGACCACCGAGCGCCCGCCTCTGATGGCAGCTGCACCTCCGAGAAGGCACAGGGACACGAAAACACACACACAGACACAGACACACACACAACAGACACACAGAGATGCACACAGAAACAGAGACACACACACAGACACATAGACACACACAGAGATAAACATACAGATACAGACACACACAGACAGACACACACACACAGACATACAGACGTAAACACACACACAGACACAGACACATACACAGGCACACACAGAGACACACAGACATACACAGACACAAACACAGACACACTCACACAAAGACACATACACATAGACACTCACAGACACACACACATATACACACACACAGACACACACACACAGATACACACAGACAGACACACTCACACACAGATACACATAGACACACAGACACACTCACACACAGATACACATAGACACACACAGCTGGTCTCAATCAGCCCTTTATTTGTGGACCTTCGCCAAGGTCACATGGGGTTTCAGCTCTTTGCAGAGATTGGGGAGAGTGGTGAGAGGCACCTGGGGGCCCCCACCACCTCGTCACGGTGAGCAGAAGCGGCCACAGAACAGGATGTCCCCGGTCTTGCCATGCTGGATGAAGAAGAGGAAGGGGCGGTCGGCACAGAACCGGGGCACGACACTCAGGCATTTCCGTGTGATCCCAGCCATTGTGGAAGCTGCGGCCTCCCTGCCCTCTTCGGTGACCTCCACGAAGGACTTGTGCACAACCTTGGATAGGTGCAGGTCTTGCTGGGACGACATCCCGCTGAAGTCGGCCCGGGCCGCCTCGAAGGCGTCGGTCATGCCCAGGTCTCGGAGGACACACTCCATGTCGTAACTCTCCTCCAGCTTGAACCGGGGAAGTAACACCTCCGCATGCACCTTGTCCATCTCATTCGGCTTCGTCCACGCGA
Source organism: Redunca redunca (assembly GCA_006410935.1). Taxonomy (NCBI): domain Eukaryota; kingdom Metazoa; phylum Chordata; class Mammalia; order Artiodactyla; family Bovidae; genus Redunca; species Redunca redunca. Next base: position 9,032 of record SJYQ01003982.1, read on the forward strand.
CGAATTTCTCGTAGGTCAGGGCCTTTTCCACCTGGAGGAGAAGGTAGAAGATCTCAGGGTCTGCAGCAGCGCTGCCCTGGGGACCGTCCGCTGTGACCCACACACACCGCCCTGCGGCCCGGGGGCAGCATGCCGGCTGCACACGAGTTCCCAGAGCCCAGTGCCCAGCAGGGATCCGGACGAGACCCTGGACCCCGGGCCATGGCTGCCCGGTTACCGTGTACAACTCAGTGCTTTCACTGGGCAGCAGGATGACCATGTTCAGCTCTTGGCCGACGTAGGGAAGCACCAGAATCTGGGTGCTTATTTCTTCAATGTAGGTCATTTTAAAGATGGACTTATTGTACATCATCTGCACAGGTTTCTCCACGTTCTGTAAAGGAAATGGATAAACGTTAACATGAAACAAGGCCCGTGGATACCTGGACGAGTCATCAGAGCCGTCCACCTGCGCCCACACACTCTGTCTTGTCTTCCAGACCCACCCCAGCTCTGCGACGTCAGCTCGTCTGCACGGCTCCAGCTCCCACCCCTGGTTCCCAGCGCTCCGGCCTCAGGCTGCTGTTCTCCTGCTGACCCAGGAGGGCTCCACTCGGACATTCCCGGCAGGACCTCGCCCCCGGCTCCTGCCAGCCTGACATCTGCATCTGGACGCAAAGGAGCCTCCAGGTCAGCTCACACACTGGCGCCTCGTGTTCCCCTCCACCTGCTCCATCTGTACTTTCCCACCTCTGCTCATGGCGACACCACTCATCCTGCCGTCACACCCTGGAGCGTCCTGGCGCCTGTCCTTCCCGCCCACAGCTGACCCCTGAACAACCATGTTGGCTCCGGTTTTAAAGACAACAGGGCCACCCTGGTGGCTCAGGGGTAAATAATCCGCCTTCCAATGCAGGAGACATAGGCTCCAGCCCGGGTCTGGGAAGACCCCACCGCCCAGGGCTTCTAAGCCCACAGGCCACAACTATTGAGCCTGGGCTGAGAGCCCGGGAGCCGCAGCTCCTGCGGTCACGGGCCTGGAGCCCGAGCTCTGCACAAGAGAAGCACCCACAGGAGAAGCCCGAGCCCCGAGCCAGGAGGGCCTCCACCACGGCAGCTGCAGGAAAGGCTGAGCGGCAAGGAGACCCGGCACAGCCAAAGTGAATGGATACAGTGATTAGAAAACCACAAAGCAATCTGACTTGTGCTTCCTACCCCCACCACACTCAGCCCAGCCACGGTCCTCAGGAAAATTTCCAAGTAACCTCCCGGGTCCTGCACACAGGCCGAGGGGCTCTGGGGGATCAGAGCCACTGTGAGAGGCCACGGGCTCTGTGAGAGCTCAGAGGAGGGACACAGGAACCAGGAACCCGGGCAGGGGAGACTGCTAGGGAGGCTCCTGGACGGCCCTGCAGAGAAAGGTGTCTGTGTAGGCAGCTCCTGACCAGAGGGGGTCAGACAGTAGGATCCAGGCCCTTGGANACATAGGCTCCAGCCCGGGTCTGGGAAGACCCCACCGCCCAGGGCTTCTAAGCCCACGGGCCACAACTACTGAGCCTGGGCTGAGAGCCCGGGAGCCGCAGCTCCTGCGGTCACGGGCCTGGAGCCCGAGCTCTGCACAAGAGAAGCACCCACAGGAGAAGCCCGAGCCCCGAGCCAGGAGGGCCTCCACCACGGCAGCTGCAGGAAAGGCTGAGCGGCAAGGAGACCCGGCACAGCCAAAGTGAATGGATACAGTGATTAGAAAACCACAAAGCAATCTGACTTGTGCTTCCTACCCCCACCACACTCAGCCCAGCCACGGTCCTCAGGAAAATTTCCAAGTAACCTCCCGGGTCCTGCACACAGGCCGAGGGGCTCTGGGGGATCAGAGCCACTGTGAGAGGCCACGGGCTCTGTGAGAGCTCAGAGGAGGGACACAGGAACCAGGAACCCGGGCAGGGGAGACTGCTAGGGAGGCTCCTGGACGGCCCTGCAGAGAAAGGTGTCTGTGTAGGCAGCTCCTGACCAGAGGGGGTCAGACAGTAGGATCCAGGCCCTTGGAGCATCACAGCCATGGTCTGGAGTTTGAACTGGGTCTCAGGAGTTCCAGGAGGCCCAGAGACCTGTGAGCTGCCCCGTGGGATGTGTGATACAAGACGGAACACCCGCCACACGGACCGCCCCGATGATACAGCAGAGGAGGAGCAGGGGGAGAGGAAGCCAGGGTTTGCCCGCATCCACCTCTGGGCCACCAAGGCCACAAGAGGCTCAGGTTCCTGAAGGTCAGCCTCCTGGCACGCTCCGTAAACCAAGGGGACCCCAGGGACCGTTTCCAGCAACCTCCTTCGCTCTATGAAACATTCTTGCTCACCTCGCTGACTCTGAATGGACTTTCGTCAGTAAGCTCTTTGGGAAACTGTTCATCCCAGTTTCCTTTGAAGTAGATGGCATTCACGAGAACCAGACGTGTCATGGGGTTAACTGAATTTCCAGAGAGCAAGTCTCTAATTTTATCTGCAAGAAGATTTAAAGAATCAGTTAGCTAACAGGGTTTCCTGGTGAGGTGCTGGGCACAGTAGTTACTGGCCCGTCCCCTGGAGGAGTCAGTGCCCAGACCAGAGGGTTCACTGTCCCCCAGACAACCACGTGCAGAGAGTTGTCTGTTTACTCTCTAAGTCGGGTTCCACTCTTTGTGACCCCATGGACTGTAGCCACCAGGCTCCTGCATCCATGGGGCGCCCCGGGCAGGAATACTGGAGCAGGTTGCCATTTCCTTCTCCAGGGGATTTTCTGACCCAGGGACCCAACCCGTCTCTCCTGCATTAGCAGGTGGATTCTTTAGCATCTGAGCCACCAGGGAAACCCATGCAGGGAGCCTGGCCCCGAAAGCAAAATCAGGGACAAAAACCTTAAAGTCTCTGCTCAGAAAGATACCATGAGTTGCATAAAACACATAAAATGAACAAATAATAAGGGCAGAAATATTCACAGTTTCAGAAAAAGGAATGTTCGGTCTATAGTGTGAGGGGACCCTCCTGAAGGGGAGAGGTTGACACCAGTGTGGAGAGCACGAAAATGAAGCAGCGCAGGTGGACCAGGGCTGGACTGCGTGTCCTGCAGTGATGCTCAGCGACCCTCAGAGCACACGCTCTGCTAGCCAGGCAGGGAGGTGGGGCCGCATCCAGAGGCTTCCTTCCGTCCTTTCTGAAAAGGCAGACTATAGGAACATTAACTGCAGCAGCCAAAAGTCAAAGTGTGATTCCTCTGGAAGATGTGCACCAAATATTGATGAGCAGGGGGAAAGCTAGATAAATTGATTGCTGATTAAATTTCAGAAGTGGATTTGAAAGTTCCAGTTCTTTAGAGAAAAAAGCCATTTCTGTTTACATTCGATGGTCTTGAGAAGGAACTGATGGATAATAAGACCGATTCAAATTCTGTGCAAACAGAAGTAGTGACAGGTCCTCACCTCCTGTCTTTTCGGCTACCCAGGTGTTTATGTGCTTCCTGGACTCCTCCGAAGCGCAGACAAAGTTCAGCTCTTCCATCTCTGCTTGGTAGAACTTGCGACAGGCATCTTTGAAAGACTAGGAGACATGGAATGACAGAATCACATGGCTACAGAAACAGACAAGGCCAACAGCTGACTTCTTCGCTGCACGAAACCCCAACACAGATCATTTGACGGTTACTTGTGTAAGGTAGAAAGGAATGTGCTCAATTAACCTTCAATCCGGTTTCTCAGTTTTCAGCTACATTGGATAAATAACTGAGTAAAGCACAGGCTTCCCAGGTGGCACAGTGGTAAAGAATCCTCCTGCCAGTGTTGGAGATGAGGGTTTGATCTCTTTGTGGGAAGATCCCCTGGAGAAGGAAATGGCAACCCACTCTAGTATTCTTGCCTGGACAGTCCCATGGACAGAGGAGCCTGGTGGGCTACAGTCCATGGGATCACAAAGAGTCAGATGCTGGAAGCCAGCGTGAGGAACTTCGCCCATGGCACCAAAGGTCATGAGGAAGGAGGCTTCGGCATACGCAAAGGCATGATCGAGCCTCAGGAAACCCCCTGTTCCTGAGCATCTACCCCAAAACCAGAGTCTGTTTTATGCTCTCACCTACACCTCTCACTTTACCGGGGGCTCTCCCCCATAACCATTTCTCTCGGAGAAGGAGTTAACATGCAGCTTCAAGGCAATAAAAATTCCTGGGCGTGACAAGAGTGTTTCAGCTTACGGACTCTGCTGAAGGTTATCTAGGTCACCTGTATAGGTTCGTCCGACTGCATGTGATTGTTTACAGCCTCCCAACCTGAGAGGCACGAGATGTTTTAGACTTACTAAAGGCAAATTATTTGGGGGAGTTTGGAAATTATTAGCATAGTGGGTTGGTTAGGAATTATATTGGTGAAGGGTTTTTCACTTGTTGTGTCAATTGCTGCTAATTCCCTGTCCTGGGTGTGACAAGGGTGTCTCAGATCAAACCTCTCTGCTGACAGACTAGCTTGTGTGACAGGATTATCCATACTCCTGCCATTACCACATGATTGTTTACTACTTCTCAACCATAAACAGCACAGAGAGTTTTGGAGTATTTTAAAGTCTTAATTAGCATAGGGCTTTTCTCATTGTCCAGTCAATGATTGCCGCCAGGCCTCCATATCCTTGGGCACCTGGGAATATATTGATCAATGTATTTGGAATATAGAAAATGAAATATAGTAGTTGAAGGTTAGCAATACTAGACTTTTTGAGTTAACGAATTTTCTGTTTTGTAATAGATCACTGTACTTTGTTATGAATCACTGTGTCCTTGCTATGTAAAAATGTAACTTTATCACTATCTTAAGACTAAATAGATCTTAAGGGGAACATTGGTGAAGGGATTTTCACTTGTTGGGTTGATGTTTGCTCCTAAATCTCCATGTTCCCTGCCCTTATAATGAATATAACTAGCATACAGGAGAAATAAGTATTAACCTTTAAGATTAATCATGTTAACCTTGGGTTAAATAAATTCCTTTCTTGATTGTAACTCACTACACCCTCACCCTATAGGAATGTAACTTTATTTGGAGGGTGGTGCCTGGTTTAAGAAAAAACACCCTTGGAAGAAATAAGTTTTTTTGGTTATCAGAAAGAAAGGATCATAAAATGTCAGCAGGTCTCATGGCCAGAAGATGATGTAAAATCCCTAAGACCCTTTTTTTATACATTTATGTGAAGCACCTGATTTTCATAAAGGTCAGGACTGCTGACCCCCACGTGACTCTGTATTCATCCCTATGTGTAACAAAAGATATATAAGCAAACCCAAAAATAAAGAGAGCGGATCAGTTTCCGGAAAGACTGATTCCCCCACGTCGTTTCTTTCTTGCTCCCGTTTTTCTGGCTGAATTCCCATCTGGAGCATGGATGCTATTGCATGTAAACCGAGTTATTCAGCCTCTTTTTCTCCACTAATTTTCCTACTACACTATCCGTTTCTAATCTCTCTATATATCTGTGATTAAATATGTATTTTTCCAGAGACGCCGACGCCGTCCCCACCTTCGAATTCCCTGGATCCACCGGGGCTGGACCCTGGCAGTCAGACACAACTTAGCGACTCAACAACAAAACAAGCATTCAGGGCAATGTGTGAACACTGCACAAGTTCTGGGCTTCCCTCCTGTGTGGCCCTGGAAAGGCCGCTGCGTCTCTCTGGCTCCTCGCCCCCTGGAAGCAAGGACACAGCAGTAGCTACGTCTCAGAGGTGCTCTGAGGACCAGGAGAACTGGCTCTGTCCAATGTCACGTGGCTGAGTTCTCCCCACACCGTGGACCCTGCATCTCGTGGTCCGAGTGGCTCATTTCATAGCACCCTCACATCATTCAGGCTCCGCCAACCTACTGCTCCACTCGTAACCGGGGCTTTTGAAAAGATGTCAGTGTCTCAGTCTAAGACAGTAGTCTGGAAGCAAAGTGGTCACCTCCAAGTCGATACCTCATCATACCCTTGGTGATTTCAACAGCTTGTAAACACACCTGGAAACAAGTGCCTGCTTCTTAAATTACTATTTAGTGAGTAAAGACCAGTCAAAAAGCAAACTCAAGGAATCTCTAATTATACATTGTGATTGGTATTGGATTCTTGGAATACTTGATCACTATGAAATAACTGACAAATATTTCTCATCTTCTGATTTTATATTCCATATCAAAATAACATTTTAAATATCAATGCTTTTCTTGGGGCTTCCTCAGATGGCAGAGGAATAGGATGGGGAGACCACTTTCTCCCAAACAAATTCATCAAAAGAACAATGAGTGCTTGCTTGCTCGGCAGCACATAGACTAAAATTGGATCCATACAGAGGATTAGCATGGCCCCTGGGCAAGGATGACATGCAAATTCGTGAGCCATTCCATATTTTTACCCAAAGCAGTCTCTATATTCAACACAATCGCTATCAAGCTACCAACGGTATTTTTCACAGAGCTAGGACAAACAATTTCACAATTTGTATGGAAATACAAAACACCTCACATAGCCAAAGCAATCTTGAGGAAGAAGAATGGAACTGGAGGAATCAACCTGCCTGACTTCAGGCTCTACTGCAAAGCCACAGTCATCAAGACAGTATGGTACTGGCACAAAGACAGAAATATCCATCAATGGAACAAAATAGAAAGCCCAGAGATAAATCCACACACCTATGGACACCTTACCTTTGACAAAGGAGCCAAGAATATCCAATGGAGAAAAGACAATGTCTTTAAGTAAGACCAGAAACTATAAAACTCCTAGAGGAGAACATAGGCACAACACTCTC
>SJYQ01003982.1:21994-41971 GCA_006410935.1 Redunca redunca
TCCATTCTGCTACTCTGTCTTTTGATTGATGAATTTAATCTGAGTACACAGCTTACTACAACTAATATTATGTTGGGACTTATTTTGACTTTTGTGTGTCCTGTTTTTTATTTACTTTCTGTTTGTATTGTTTCTATTTTCTCCTTTCCTGAATGCCATTGGATAGGTCGAATTTTCTGCTGCTGATGTGAATATTGTGCAACCTATATTTATTCTTATGTGTTTGCCTCTAACTTGTCAACTTATGCTAATTGCAAGTCCTCTCCATCTTTCCCCTGAATATGACAATTTCCTTAGTCCTCTTTTACTACCTTTTGGTTTTCTCCCTCTACCTCTCATCATATATTTCATCTAGAATTTTAATTCTGGAGTTCCATGAATATCCCTTTTGACTTACTAGAGCTTTTCTTATTTAGACTATAATTAACTTTATTAATTTATTTATCCATATTTATATCCCATACCTAGGGTTGCCAGATAAGATGCAGGATACCCAGTTAAATTTGAATACTGCATATGAGATATTTATACTAAAAAATATTTATTGCTTATCTGAAATTCATATTTAGCCAGATGTAGTGTTGTTGTTTCTGTGTTTTTTCTTATATTTTACAACTCTATTCATATTTTATAGAATTCTCCAGTATCTATTTCTATATTTCTGAGTATGTTCTCCAGGAGTTATTTCAGCAAGGGTTTGTGGTAAAGTATGCAGATTTTTGTATGATTGATCATCACATTTTTAAAAGATTTTAAAAAAAAAATGTGGATCATTTAAAAAATCTTTTTTGAATTTGTTACAATACTGCTTCTTTTGGTTTTTTGGCTGAGACATCTGGGATCTTAGCACCCCAATGAGGTCTTGAACCCATACTCCTGCATTGAAAGGTGAAGTCTTAACCACTAGACCACCGGGGAAGCCCCCACCCTCACATTTAAATGACAGTTTTGCTAGGTGTATTATTCTGGGTTCAAGTTCTTTGGTGTCAGCACTTTGAAAATAATGGTCTCTTATCTTCTTGCATTCCATGTTGTTGTTGAGAAGGCTAATGGCAGTTTGACTCTTGTTTCTTTGTAGATAATTTGTTTATTCTCTCTAGCTACTTAAAATTTTTTCTTTTTGTCTTTGATATTCTTTATTTTCATTGTAATGTGAAAAGTTTTTTTTTCTTCTTATTTACGTTGCTTTCAATTTGCAGGTCCTTTCCATCTGAGATCTTATCTTTTTCTAATTCTGTGAAATCCTCAGTCATTATTTCTTCAAGTATTTCTTCCTTTGTTTATTTTTGTCCCTATTTATGGGCGTTCATTTGTTGTATAGGTTGATATTTTTTCCTTTTCCTTTTTAATCTCTGAACTTTTCTTTCATATTTGCCAATTCCTTCATGATACCTTCTGGGCGAGCTCCTCAACCTGATCATTGAATGTGCAAATTCTTTCTTCATCTGTAACTATTCTGCTATCCCATCTGTTCATTGAGTTCTTTGTTCCAATTACTATGTGTTTCTTACCCAGGATTTTCAGGTGATTTTCATTTGTGACACCTAGTTCCTGCTTTTTTGTTTCCAGTATCTTCCACATGTCTTTGAAAAAGTTTAATATACCTATTTCAAGTTATTTTATTTTCCCATCATTTTATTGCACCTGGTAGAGATTGGTCAGTCTGTTTTTTCCTTATAGCAGTCATGCTCCTTAGATGCCTTTGTATTTGTCCTTATGAATGCCTGGGAGTATTATTTACCTACACTGATGAAACAGGGAGATAGCAACTGAGAAGAGTGGTTCTGTCCCTTCTCCTAATGTGTTTGGACAAGGGGGAGATGAGGTGGGTGAGTCACAGAGTGAGGGATGTCTGGAGTTACAGTCTCCATCTGTACCCTGGCACTGCTGGTTTGGGCCAGCCTGACCATATAAACTGCAAACATCTGGCCACTTGGCTGTGGAGGGTTAGGAGGGGAGGAGAGAAAGCAGAAGCCAGCCAGTATTTCTTCACCCACTTCTACTACTACTCTACACCCCAGTGGGACTTGAAAGCCATCTCAGTAGTACCTGGTTCCTGTTTTTCTGGGCTTCCGTGGTGGCTCAGAGAGTAAAGAATCCACCTGAAAAGCAAGAGACCCAGGTTCTATTCCTGGGTCGGGAAGATTCTCAGAAGAAGGGAATGGGAACTTATTCCAGTATTCTTGTCTGGAAAATTCCATGGACAGAGGAGTCTGGTGGGCTATAGTCCACTGGGTTGCAAAGAGTTGGACATGACCCAGCAATTAACACTTTTACTTTCACTTTCCTGTCTTTCTGCCTTATAGGAGTCAAGGAAAAGACATGTTATTTCCCGAGAAATGTGGGAGAGAGAAAAGGACAGTCCAAAACCTCCCACCATCCTGTCTCCCATTCATGTTGCTTCACTCTTATCTTCTGAGCTGCCATTTTTCATCCTTCTTCTCCCAACACCCACTTCATAATGTAACTGCCTTTTGTTGCCTTTTGTTGGAGTGGTGTGGTCATCTGAGAGTTTATATATCAGTTTGGGAGACTTACCACCTGCTGTTTGACTTCTGAGGTGTCTCCAGGGCTGGGTTCCAGAGCATGAGCCTGCATCTGTGCTGGCTTGCCTTTTTAGAAGGATGCTGTGTCTTCTACTCCCTCAGTAATTCCCCCACCCCCTGCCCCCTTTTTGCCTCTCTTCTCGTCTCCTAGAATTATTATTAGATACTGGAATTTATACATATTTTAAATTATTCTTTCTTAATTCTATAATACTATATTAGCTTCAAGTGTACAATGTAATGAATTGATATTTGAACACAGTGTGAAATGATCACCACAGTAAGTCTAGTTAACTAACATCTATCACCATACATATTTACAAAAAAATTCTTTTTCTTGTCAGAGTTTTTTAGACTGTTCTTTTAGCGACTTTCAAGTGTGCAATACAATAATATTAAATATAATAATTGACTATAATTATTCTTTTTATACTTTCTTGTCATTTATACTTTGGTCCTAAGTTGTGAAATCAGAACATCCTTTTAGCATACAAATTTACTCCTCAGCTTTGTCTGTTTTGGATTTAGATTTAGTGTGTTTAATTGCTTTAAAACTTTGACGATCATATTTTTCATTTCCAAAAACTTTGATTGTCTTTTGTAATGCTCACTTTTGTTGCTTATGTTTCAATTTTTGCTTTCAATTATGTCAATGAGTATTATTAATTATTTCAATTATCCTCTCTTATCCCTCTGAGGACATTTATATACTTTTATAGCTGCTTTCAGATTGCTTGTTAACTGTCTTTCCTCAGATATCATACCATTAGTTGACTTTGGTGTCTTTCTTTCATATATTGATGATTCTTCTATGTGTACTTTTTGATTTTGAGATTTCCTGTCTTCTGACCTGTAGATGCTGTTTGTTCTGCTTCTGGTAATTTCTTTTCAGAAGGAGGGATATATGTGAGTAAGGAGAAGAGAGGTGTGTGGAAATGGTATGCATTTCTTGATGAAGGTGAAAGTGGAGGGTGAAAAAGCTGGCTTAAAACTCAACATTCAAAAAACTAACATCATTGTATCTGGTCCCATCACTTCATGGCAACTAGATGGTAGAAACAATGAAAACAATGACAGACTTTATTTTCTTGGGCTTCAAAATCACGGTGGACAGTGACTGCAGCCGTGAAATTAAAAGACACTTGCTCCTTGGAAGAAAAACAGTGACAAACCTAGACAGCATATTAAAAAGCAGAGACATTACTTTGCCTTTTACAAAGGTCTATATAGTCAAAACTATAGTTTTTCCAGTAGTCATATACAGATGTGAGAGCTGGACAATAAAATAGGCTGAACGCCAAGGAACTGATACTTTCAAACTGTGATGCTAGAGAAGACTCTTGAGAGTCCCTTGAACTGCAAGGAGATCAAACCAGTCAATTCTAAAGGAAATCAAGCCTGAATGTTCATTGGAAGGATTGATGCTGAAGCTGAAGCTCCAATACTTTGGCCACCTGATGTGAAGAGCTGACTCACTGGAAAAGACCCTGATGCTGGGAAAGACTGAAGGCAGGACGAGAAGGGGATGACAGAGGATGAGATGGTAGGATGGCATCACCAACTCAATGGACATGAGTTTGGGCAAGCTCTGGAAGATGGTGAAGGACAGGGAAGTCTGACCTGTTGCAGTTCATGGGGTTGCAAAGAGTCAGACATGACTGAGCGACTGAACAACAACAGACAGGAATATCGAGACTCATCTTGAGCTTGGAACAACCCTGGAATTGTGCCATAGTTTCACAGTGGTCCCCCACTGAATGTCTTTGACTGATTTTCCTTCCACTGGTCTAATCCCATCTGTGTTCTGTCTCTTAAAAATTTATCTTCATTTCTGGTCATCACTGGCGCCACTTCTAGTGATGTGTGTGTGTGTGCATGTGTGCACATGTGTGTGTTGATCATTTTAAGGGTTTATGGCAGGACAAGCAGACACATGTGCTCAATGTGCCGTCTTGATGCAATCTCCATTATTATTTTATCATTGAAAATTAATTTATTGTTTAAAAATATTTTTATTAAATATCCAGCAGATAGAAACTACACAGAATAGTAACTCAGTAATCACTGAGTATAAAACGACTGTGAATTGATGTACAAAACCTGTGAACCAAGAAAGATCACTTTTTATGGGTTCAGGCTCCTTCTCCCTCCCCTGAGAGAAGCAGGACCCCAGGGCTCTGCAGCCCCAGAAGTTTATGGCAACAAGGCCTCTTTTCTGTAGACCCCATGGCAGCTGCCCAGACACACCTGGGAAAGGACCCACCACATCAGTTCAAAGGCAGCAGCTCTGCTCACTTGTATCAGATGCTTCCATCTCCCCCAGCAAGCCTTACCACAGGGACCTCCTCTATGTTTGGCAGGGACACAGGACTTAGAACTCAAAGTCTGGACAGCCCTATGGCCACCCCATGGCCTGTCACAAGGGCTTTGTGCACCAGTGGGCTGAATTCCTTCATTCTTCCACCCACAGAACTCTGATCACCAGGTCTCAGAATCTCTCCTCCTCATCTCCCTTCCCCTCCTGCCCTGCTGCTTCCTCATTTCCTCCCTTCCTCCTCCTTCCCTCTTCTTCCTCCCCTTCTGCTATACTTCTTTCCCCTCCTCTTCTTTATCCCATGTCCATCTCCATAAATGTAGACCTTTAAAAACAAAGCTCATTTGATGTTGACTCCAGGCAACATCTCTCTGTTTTTCCTACCACACAACTCTAAATTTCCCATGGGAGAAGAAACCCAGCATTTAGAAGCTTAAGGTTTGCTACCTGCCTGTGAGAAGCATGCTAGAATTCTTTTAATGGCTTCACCACAGCCAAGGTAGCATGCCCTTAATTCTCTATTACTCTCCTGGGGCACTGCTGGTACTATTGTTGTCTTGGAGATGTGCTTCAGGCTGCCCCCACACAACCTTCCCCACGGGCACAAGGCTGTTTCTAGAGTTGTAGGGTAGCCCCTTGGTCTGTTGTTGTCTGTCGCCTGTATGGTCACTCAAGGATGGGGCTTGCCCCTTCAGCTCTCCTGGGGTTCTGAGGTGTCCATTCTGGCTCAAGAGAATAACAGGTAGTGTCCTAGTATGGGGGACACCCCTGGCCCTTGGGTCATTCTGGTCTTTCCTTCCAGAACAGTCCTTAGAGAAGGGCCTGTCCTCTTCTCAGACACCACATCCTGAGAGAGGAGCTGGGGAAGTCTTTAACCCTTTTTATGGGGGAAGAAATATAGTTCTGACTTTTCTGCTGAGTCGGGGCACTGCTGGATTCTGGAGAGGTGAGAGGAGCCAGGGTCAAAACTCCCTACTTCAGCACTCTTCTTACCCCAGACAGGGTGCCCTGCCCAGAAATGGCCAGAGATGACAATTGCTAGGGCCGCAGTAGCCCAGTCTTTAGAGACCAGAGGTGGCCAGACCTCTGGGTCAGCAGTGGACCCTTGACTATCCATCTTTTATATATATATATATTTGGCTGAGTTGGGTGTAGGCTGCAGTCCATGAGGTTGCTAAGAGTCGCACACGACTGAGCGACTTTACTTTCACTTTTCACTTTCATGCATTGGAGAAGGAAATGGCAACCCACTCCAGTGTTCTTGCCTGGAGAATCCCAGGGATGGGGGAGCCTGGTGGGCTGCCGTCTATGGGGTCGCACAGAGTCAGATACTACTGAAGTGACTTAGCAGCAGCAGCAGCAGCACTCCGAATCTTTGATCTTCATTGAGGCACACAGGATCTTTAGTTGTGGCATGGGGGATCCAGTTCCCTGACCAGGGAATGAGCCCAGGCCCCCTGCATTTGGAGTGTAGAGTCCTAGCCACTGGACCACCAGGAAAGTTCCTTGATCATCCATCTTGACCAGCAGTCCTCTACTTGTCTGGGGTCTTGGGGTTTTCTCTGTGACTGCCCTTGCTGGGAAGTAAGCCTTGGGGCTCCTTCTGATCCCAGGTTCTTAAGCCCATCTCAGGCCAGACCCACCCTACTTCGCAGGCACACAGGGACTCAGGGAACTGGAAAAAGCCATGGCTCTGGTTACCATGTTTTTGTCCCCCCAGCATGTTGCCAGCTCTGCTCTGGTCCCCGGCAGGCATGACAGGTGTCTAGAGGCTGAAGGAGTCTAGCTATCAGGAAATGCGTGCTGAGCCCAGCTGAACACGGAGCCCTGGGCCATGGAAAACAGAACAGAAGCTCAGAACCTGGCTCCTGGGGCCAGAGTGGGTGCCAGAGGTACTCTCTCACCGGTGTGGCCCCTCCACACCCCTGGCCTCGATCCACCCTGCTACTGCCCCAGGCCTTCTCCTGGGGACGGCCCGGGCGGGGTCCATGGGAACGTGAGGCTCTCCTGGCTCTTGTTTGCCTCAGCTAATCTCAAGAATGCACTTGTTTTCCCTTTTGGTTTGGGAAGTCCTCGGCTCTCCCTTTAATGTCGATAGAGCTGGGGACAGAGGCCGTGGGAGCCAGAGGGCAATGATCCCTGGCTTGTTCTCTTGCTGGCTACATTTCTGTCCTTCCAATTGTTTCTGTTACTTCCTGCCTCCATTTCAGCTTCTCCTCACAGTTCCCAGAAACTGTGGAAATAAATGTCCTGAATTTTGGACATTTCAACCACCTCTCCTTCCTGTGAATCTCCTCACAGGTGTGATTATCTCCATTTTACAGATGAACCTGGAGCTTAGAGAGGCTAAGTTATTGCTCATGGTTGCACAGCAAGTGAGAGGAGAACTGGAGTAGAGCCCAGGGCCCTCCCACCTCCTCTCCAAGCTTCAGCTCCAGGGCAGTGATCTCACTGGACATCCATTGTCGGTTATTTGCTGTTTCCTTCCTGAGCTGTTAGTTCCCTAGGAGAAGGAATCCTTGTCTTCATCTTTGTATTCCCAGGCTTGGTCCAGTGTCTGGAAACAAAGGAGACACTCAGTGGATGTTTGTTCAAACAAAGAAGAGAGGATATGAAGCCAGGAGCTCTACTGGGTGTTATATATATATATATATATATATATATATATATATATATAAAATCCTTGATCTTCTAAACACTTGGAGAATCAGCCTAATTTGATTCTCACTTGAGAGAATGAGAATTGTCCTCATTTCATAGATGGGATCATTAGGGCTCAGAGAAGTTAAGTAATTTGCCAAGGATCCTTGACAGTCTCCCCCACCTCAGGTTCCAACATCTGATTGCTCAGTAACTTCCCAAATGATTCCATAACCTCCAGTCTCCTCTCCCACCCCGACTCCACCCACTCTTCATAGAACAGTAGGAAAAATTTTGCAAGTCATGTGTCTGACTATAGCACCTGCCTGCCTAAAACTCTGGACTCAAGCAGAAAGCTCACATTATCAACATTACACCCAAGATTCCCACAATCTAGCTCCCACCACCACCTTCTTTATCTCATCATTCTCCCTCCCCCAACCCTGTTGGACCCCCAGCCACCAAGCAGTGGTCATGAGGCCTCTGAACATGCCAAACCCCAGGTTGGGATTTTCCTTCTTGACCTCTGCAACTGCCCAATTGCCATTAAGCCTTCAGGACCCAGCCTGGACATTGTCCCACTTCCCAGAGGTCCTCCCTGATCCTGAAGGCTGGGCAAGGAGCTCCTTCTCTGGGCTCCCCAAAGTCCTCCCGCCCCAGCCTTCCTCTTTGGTCATGGCCTCTTATGCCTGGGCTGAGGGCTGTGTCTGGGTGGGACAACATCTGATGTGGTGGTGACTCTAGTGCTTAGCTCAGGGCCTGGCACAAGAAGGCTCCATGGAGATCCATTGATCAGGCCAGAAACCTGAGTTATTGGGAGGAAAACATGGCTTCTTCCCTTCATCTTGGCTTTAGCCAGCTGGCTTATGATCTCACCACCTCTCACCGCTATATTCAGTTGTCTTCATTTGCCTTGTTCTGGGACAGGAACCTCCTCCTTGGGTACATCCCACTCTGCCCCAGTTCATGGTGATCACCTCTTCCCTGACTACAGGGCTACACTAGCACCCAGAGGTCCCCCAGGGTCCCATTTCAAGAAGGAGAACTCTCCATGAACAGTTCTTGCCTCAACGGCACCTAAGGCCTCAAATTCATTTCTTAGGACATGAGAAATTTTACTGAGAAGATAAATATTAGATGTAAAATCCCTTGGTGAGAAAGAACATTTAGGTTAACTTCTCACTAAGGTATAAGTGGCCAGCAGAGCATGTTTACCTGGGAACAGATGTGGACAAGTTGAAACAGGAGTGTACGTTCTCTGACTGCATACAAGGGGATAAGAACCATGGGAAAGGCTGCCTGGCCTACACCCTACAGTGGAGCACTCAGTTCTTATCTGTATCAGTTACCTGTGTGTCTGTATGTATGTCCATCCTCCAGTACAACAAGAGAAGCTGAATAGTTTTCTTGTTGCTCCCCTAACCTCAGTAAGGAACTGGACACACAGTGAGTGCCCAGTAAATGCCCATAGCTATCTTGTTGGTGCAGAGGTTGGCTGATCAGCCACCTTCTACAGGGGACTGGGAAGTGTTTGTAGCAGGAGGGGAGGATCCTTCCTGGTTTCTCTTGAGGCTCCAATAAGCTCTGTTCCCATAACTACCCCCTACTTCTGGCAATCACAAAGATAGTGTCCTAGCTGAGCTCTCTAGGCAGGGAGGAGTTGAGGGGAGTGGAAGCTTGGAAGTGCCTCCAGGGTCCTGACCGCTTTATAGGGTCAAAGCCCCTCCTGGGAACTGTGAATTTGCTAGAAATGAGCTGAGGCATCTTCTTCTTGGCCTCCAACACTCTTGGTGCCTCACATTCATTCAACACACATTTATATATCTGCCAAACACCAGTCTGGGTGCTGGAATGCATCAGTACACAGATAAACATCTCTGCCTACACTGAGCTTATATTCTAGTAGTTTCTGATGGGGGGGGGAGGTAGCAATAAACAACAAAAGAGGTAAAAATGATGATTATTTGATAGTCATAAGCACTGAGAAGAAAAAATAAAGCAGGGAAAGGAGATGTGAAATATCCTATTGAGGGAGGAGTAGAAATTTTAGAGAGTGGCCAGGGAGTGCCTCAGTGAGGAGGTAATTTTTAAAATGTATTTGGTTCGTTGAGGTAAAATATACCTAAAATCAAATTTTAACTATTTTAACTGTGCAGTTCAGTGGCATCCAGTACATTTACATGGTACCACGATCCATCTCCAGAACTTTTTCATCACCTTATGCTGAAACTCTGCAAGGAGATCCAACCAGTCCATTCTAAAGGAGATCAGCCCTGGGTTTTCTTTGGAAGGAATGATGCTAAAGCTGAAACTCCAGTACTTTGGCCACCTCATGCAAAGAGTTGACTCATTGGAAAAGATTCTGATGCTGGGAGGGATTGGGGGCAGGAGGAGAAGGGGACGACCGAGGATGAGTTGGCTGGATGGCATCACTGACTCAATGGACGTGAGTTTGAGTGAACTCTGGGAGTTGGTGATGGACAGGGAGGCCTGGCATGCTGCAATTCATGGGGTCGCAAAGAGTCAGACTCTACTGAGCGACTGAACTGAACTAAACTGACTGAACTGAACTGAACTGATGCTGAAACTCTGTACCCATTAAATGGTAACTCTTTGTATTCCATGGTGTGGATATACAACATTTTCTTTATCTAGTCATCTAACAATGGACATTTGGATTGTTTCCGCCTCTGGCTACTAAGAATACTGCTGCTATGAACATGGGAGTACAGATAACTCTCTGAGTCCCTGATCTTAATTTTTTTGTGTATATAGCTGGAAGCAGAATTGCTTGGTCAGATGGTCGTATGGACTTCCCTGGTGGCTCAGACGGTAAAGTGTCTGTCTACAATGTGGGAGACCTGGGTACGATCCCTGAGTCGGGAAGATTCCCTGGAGAAGGAAATCACAACCCTCTCCAGTACCGTTGCCCAGAAAATCCCATGGATGGAGGAGCCTGGTGTCCATGGGGTCGCAAAGAGTTGGACATGACTGAGCGACTTCACTTTCACTTTTCTGTCTTTTCATGGTCATATGGGGCTTCCCAGGTGGCTCAGTGGTAAAGAGTCTGCCTGCCAATGCAGGAGCCACAGGAGACAGTTTGATCTTTGAGTCAGGAAGATCCCCTAGAGGAGGAAACAACAACCCACTCCAATATTCTTGCCTGAAAAATCCCATGGACAGAAGAGCCTGGTGGGCTACAGTCCATGGGGTCACAAAGAGTTGAACTGAATGACTATCACTTACTTACATATACAATATACATGTATATCTATATCAGAAGTTTATAAATTTTATAAAATATGTATGTATTTATATGAGAGGCATCCTAATGAGTATGAAGTAGGTTTTGTGGCTTTGGTTTGTATTTCCGTAATGATTAATGATATTGAACATCTTTTGTGTGCTCATTGGCCAGTCACATATTTTCTTTGGAGACATGTCTATTCAAGCTGTTTGCTCATTTTGAGTTGAGTTGTTTGCTTTTTTTATTGCAGAGTATTAGGAATTCTTTATATATTCTGGGTATTAATCCCGTATTAGATATGTACTTGCAAATATTTTCTCCTATTCTGTGGGTTATCCTTTCACTCAACTGATAGTGTCCTTTGATGCACAAAAGTTTTACATTTTGATAGAATCCAGTTAATCTAGTTTTTCTTTTATTGCTTGTGCTTTTGGTGTCATATCCAAGAGATCATTGCCAAATTCAACATCATGAAGCTTTTCCCTCATTTTCTTCTGTTTTATGGGTTTAGCTCTTAGGCTTAGGCCTTTGATTCATTGTGAGTTACTTTTAATATATGATATAAGGTCACAGTCCAGCTTCATTCTCTTGCATGTGGATGTCCAGCTCTCCTAGCACCACTGGTTGGAAAGACTGCCCTTTCCTCACTGAATGGTCTTGGGATGCTTGTGGAAAATTGTGTTACCATATATATGAGATAAGAGGATACATTCTGAGTAAAGACCTAGAAGAAGTGAGGAAGCTAGCCTTGTGGTTGTTAGGGGAAGAATGTCTGTCAGCGGAAACAGCCAATACAAAGGGGAGATATCAGGAGGAGCGGGTTTGGCTGGAGGGGAGTGGATGAGGGGAGAAGGGTACAAGATAAGGTCAGAGAGGTGAGGGAAGCAAAGAGCAAATCATAGAGGGTCTGTGGATCATAAAGAGAACGCTGCGTTTTCCTGAGCAAAACTGGAAGCCATTCAGTTCAGTTCAGTTCAGTTCATTTCAGTTCAGTAGCTCAGTCGTGCCCGACTCTGTAACCCGATGAATCGCAGCACGCCAGGCCTCCCTGTCCATCACCAACTCCCAGAGTTTACCCAAACTCATGTCCATCGAGTCAGTGATGCCATCCAGCCATCTCATCTTCTGTCGTCCCCTTCTTCTCCTGATCCCAATCCCTCCCAGCATCAGGGTCTTTTCCAATGAGTCAGCTCTTTGCATGAGGTGGCCAAAGTATTGGAGTTTCAGCCTCAGCATAAGTCCTTCCAATGAACACCCAGGACTGATCTCCTTTAGGATGGACTGGTTGGATCTCCTTGCAGTCCAAGGGACTCTCAAGAGTCCTCTCCAACACCACAGTTCAAAAGCATCAGTTCTTTGGTGCTCAGCTTTCTTCACAGTCCAACTCTCACATCCATACATGACCATAGCCTTGACTAGACGGACCTTTGTTGGCAAAGTAATGTCTCTGCTTTTTAATATGCTGTCTAGGTATTAGAGGGCAACTTGTGTTTCCACTCTGGTTTTCATTTTCAGAATAGATCAAGGGGCTAAGGGCAAAAGCAAAAGAAACAGTGAGGAGACAACTCAGGCAAGAGGAGATGGTGGCCTGAGCCAGAGGGTGACAAGTGGTGAAAATCTGGATGATAGGATTTGATCATAGACCAAATGTGGTGATTGGGGGTAGGGGAGAGAAAGAAAGAGAGGGACAGAGGGAGAATAAAAAGGAGAGGGAAGAGGAGACAGAGGGGGAAGGAGAATTAGAGAAGAAGAAGAAAGGGGGGAGAGTAAGTTAAGGATGCCAAATTTTTCAATTTTTGCAATCGGAAATGTAGAGTTCACATTAACAAGAGAGGCAGAAAGACTGCATCAGGCAACAGTCTGAAGGAAAGATCAAGATTTCAATTACAGACATGCTCAATTTGAGCCACCTAGCTGGATGCGTCAGGTGGGAAGTCGGAGATGAGTCTGGAGATGAGGAAAGAGGTCTTAGCTGGAGTCATGGAGGCTCTTAGATGGCTATGCAACCGCAGTCCAGTCCCTTTCCCTTCCTGGTCCTCCAGCATCCCATGAGCAAAATAGAGGGGCTGGAATAGATGCTATCTAAACAATGCCTTCTGGTTCTAGTGTTTTCTGATTCTAATTGGAGAGAAATGGAGCCAGTCTTCCCAAGGATCAAATCCAAGTCTCTTATGTCTCCTTCATTGGCAGGTGGGTTCTTTACCACTAGCGTTACCTGGGAAGCCCATAGGACTCATAATTTCCACTAAATTAAAAATTATGAGCTCCTGATGTTGGGATTGAGAGGACTGATGGAAATCAGTATTGTGAGGATGAGATGATGTGATCTGTGTTACCCTCAGGAACAACATCCCTCAACAGTGACCAAAGGAAGTTCCATGAGGCAGCTTCTCATAGTGCCCTTTAGTGGAGGTCAAAGCTCAGCTTAGGAAAAGCAACTTCAGGGAGGGATAAACAGGGTAGTGAGATTCAGACCTTTGGGAAGAGGCTGCCTTTGCTACAAGGAGGTCATCCCACAACCTCAGACACATAGAGGGGCCCCACAGGGACATGGGAGACCCGTGAACTGCTGCAGTAGCGGGGCAGGGGAGGCCCTTTATTGCTTTCACAACTTTACAAAGCCTCCAAAGTCCAGACCATCCTCCCTCTCAGGACTGGCTGACATCATTCCCTGGGGACAGCTACTACTGCGGAAACCCGTATTCCTGTCCCTCCGTTCAGTGCAGGGGCTGGGAAGCCCCAGGGCTCCACCCCCAGCCTGGCGCTCTGGTGTACAGCCTCACGGATGTCAGTGTCACTGCTGCCTCTCAGGCACATCTCCTCCGGGAGAACCTGCAGCCCTGGGAGCACTTCCGCAGAAAGCTCTTGGCTGGGAGATAGAACTTTGTTCTTCTGAAACATGGAGAGACACAGAACCGGATACACCCTTGTCCAGAGTGCTGCTCCTTAAGTAGTTATGGAAGGAAGGAGGAAGGAAGGAAAAGCCCTTTGGAAGAGATTGCACATTTTGTCACGCTCTCTGGACCCTTCTCTGTGAGTGTGGGCTTCTGACCTCCCAGCTCAGAGAAGATGCACTGTCTCTGGGAAGGTTGGCCAGTACCTTGGGAGGTGGGGCTGTCCTCCCATCTGGGAACAAGGCAACTACACCTCTGGGGCTCTGTGTGGTTTGGGGGGAGGATAGGAGAAGGAGGAGTCAGCAGATTTGACTTTGAATCTCACTCCAGCTGAGAAGTTACGGATGGGAGATGCCACTTTGTTTTCTCTTCTATGAAATGAGGGTAGCACTACCTACTTCATTAGGGGTGCTGTTGTGGGGATTACAGGAGGCGCAGCCCCTGCCTGACACAGCAGAAGGTCAGTACAAGATCATTCTTCTTAGGCAGAAACTTCTGGCTCAGCCATTATAGATTGTGTGAACTAGAGATGGTACTTTACCTCTCTGAACCTCAGTTTCCTAATAGGAATAATAACACATACAGTGCAGGACTGTTGGGAGGACTGAAAGGTGTAGTGTACATAGTCTCTACCATCGTGCCTGGCCCATAGTAGGTGCTCAGTAAAAGGTGGTTAGAGCTATTATCATCAGGAACTAAACTGTGTTGCATGGGGTGGATGCCCAGAAAAGAGATAGATAACAGAGGGCCAAGGTCATCGCGCCACACTTCTGGAGGAGGTGGCCGGGAGCTCAGCCAGGTCAGGCTGGGGTTATGTGGGTCTCAAGGAAGGAGCAACCACCCTTGGGGCAGAGCCCAAGAGGAACCAAGGTGGAAGGCATATAAAGGGTTGAGAAGCTGGTCTGAAAAGGAAGGAAGCACTGGTGAGAACAAAAGCCTAGTCAGCTGTGCAAGCTTAGTAAGGCCAGCAAAGGAGAAAAAGGGGCCACTAGGGTTAGGCATGGAGAAGGAAATGGCAACCCACATCAGTGTTCTTGCCTGGAGAATCCCAGGGACGGAGGACCCTGGTGGGCTACCATCTAGGGGTTGCACAGACTCAGACACGACTGAAGTGACTTAGAAGCAGCAGGGTTAGTCAAGAATTAACTCCATTCTATGCTTCCCTGATGACTCAGTGGTAAAGAATACACCTGCCAATGCAGAAGGTGGGGGTTTGAGCCCTGGGTGGGGAAGATCCCCTGGAGAAGGAAATGGCAACCCACTCCAGTATTCTTACCTGGGAAATCCCATGGACAGAGGAGCCTGAAATCTACAGTCCACTGGGTTCCCAAAGAGCTGGACATGACTTAGCGACTGAACACCACCACCAAAACCCATTCTACAGAAGTCAAACTGAGGTCAGGGAAGATAGGTGGACTAATTTGCTCAAAACGAGTGAAGATCTTGGCGCTGGAATGAAGGTCTCCTGTGGGCTGATGCTCAGGTGTGTACTTCCCTGGGCACACAAAGATGGGGGGCAGTTTACGGGGGGAGGGACATAGCTAGTGGATGAGGAGTGACAGAACTTATTTCTCCACAGGGAGAAATAAGGAGGGTGTGGAGTTCAACGAAGCCATTTGGAAATGAACACAGATGAGACAGTCTCTCTTGGGCTGTTATGGAGATTAATGGCCATAGACAAGAGCCCTCACGCATCACTAAGGGAGAGGATTTCAAAGACCCTTAAAAATCATTGGGAAACATTTCAAAAGGAAAGCGCTCGCAAAGCAACCAGAGGCCCGCCAAACGCATTGGCGTATAGCTCACCAGGCGATGCTTGTAATCTAATTGCCTATGAGCAAGAGTTTAAAACAATATTTACGATGTGGAAAAATAGCTCGTGGTTTGATTTGTACAGAAGAAACGCGCCTAATGGGTAAATTAGATTTTGATCTCGCTGGCCCAGGTCCTGTGGGTGGAGCCAAGCCCATTGGAGGGGCGAGGCTCTCCAGCCCTCTACTTCCCTTCTAACCCTTCACCCACCCACCCCGACTCCCCCGCCCCAGCACAGTTCTGCGACAGCTCAGTGTCCTTCTAAGACATGGAAGGCCAGCAGCATTGCCCTGTTTATCTTGGGCCTGCTAGTCCTTTAAGCCCCACCTCTTCTTTCAGGAAGCCTTCCCGACTGCTCCAGCCTGTTTTCACTTCAGTTCCAACAATTCTGAGGGTCTGTGACACACGGTCAGACTTCCATTAGATAGAGCTGGCTCTTATTTAGACTTTCACTAGCTTGTCTTTTTTTTTTTTTTTTTTGNATAGAGCTGGCTCTTATTTAGACTTTCACTAGCTTGTCTTTTTTTTTTTTGCCTCATGTGCTCTTTCCTGAAGTTTTACGGATGCTAATTTGCAATCTAGACTTGTTACTTTACTTGCCTTATTTAATGTAGCCTCTCTGGTGAGTAATAATTGCTTTTGCCTGACAACGGTTCATTCTCCTTTTGGAAAGCGTAACCTGATTTTCCCTGGGGAAACTGCCCATCCGAGTTTCATTCCATGCGGGCAGGGCAGACCAGTGTCCTCCCAGCAGCAAGTGTCAGAGGTGGGCACGTGACTCAGATGTGGCCAATCAAGAGAACCACGCCCATCAGCCACCGTGATTTGTTCAGGGGCGGGCCCATGCTGGGCCAATGAGAGGCCTCCTTGGATGGCGGCTACTTTTAGCTCCTATGAAAGTTGTTTAAGTTATCTGGAGTTGCTAAAGTGGTAGAATCAAAAGCTGAAGCTCTTGGTGCCCATCTGGTCATTCCGTGGAAGAAGCTCCCCTGAAAGTGAAGCCAATACCATAGGAAATGGAGAGAGGAATGTAGAAGATCCGCAGTCAAGCACCCGAATCCATCGGTGGGTGACACACACACTTTAGTCCGGAACCTACTTCCTTTCATTTGTTTCAGCCAGTTTGAGTCTCAGTCTTTTACAGAAACCTGTCATTCTAACTTGCACAATAGGCACAGGACTGATGTCTAGGCACTTCTAGACGAGTAAGCACTTTTGGAACTGAAAGAAATTTGTAGACTATCAAAACCAAAAGAATATTTCTGGACATAGTTCTGTGACTGAAGCCAGTTTTCCTGGCTTTTTCCTAACGGCCTGCTCTGTGTTGGCTCTTCTAGGTGCTGGGGACACACAAAAGAATCGTAGCAGACCCAGCCCCGAGGAGCTCACAATCTTGGAGGGAAGGTAAGAGAAGCAGTGCCAACCTGCCCTCAGGGGCTGAGAGGAAGAAATACCATGTGCCATGGAGATCACTACATCCACAGGGCTCCAGAAGCCTCTGGTGCAGGAGCAGGCGGGAGATATAAGACTGGGCAGGACTTCGTGGAGGCAATGAGAAAGGCCACTAGGGCAGGGTGATGGGGTGAACGGTGAACTTGGTGGCAGTGCCAGGACTATCGGAGTGAGGAGCATGGAGGCCCTTCGCCCCAGACCTCTGGGAAAGAGGGGGCCAGTGCTGCTCTTCAGCACCTGACAGAGGTCTGGCTCGCTCTCTTCCTGTCCACTCTGCAGCAGGTCTCACAGCTGGGAGATCAGGTGGACTCAGGCAGTGGTTGTCTGGGGACACCTGTGGGCATTTGGGAGCCATCTGAGGGTGATGGAGCTTTCCCACCACAGTGAGGGAGGGGACACAGGTGCCAATGCTTGTCTGCATGAGACAGTCATGTTCACCATGGCATTTATTATCATCTGAGTCCTTTGTGGCATCAAAACCAATTTTGTGACATTTCTTTAGTATTTCTGTGCTGGGGGCTTTACACTCAACCTTTGTGTCTTCACTTAACAATGAATCACACCCATCTTGGCTCTCATTTTTCTAGTGGTGCTTAGAAAGGCTTAAAGCCCTACAACAAGTGCAGGTCTGTCTCACCTAGGTGAGAGGGTCTGCTTGGCACCTGTGGTGATGGCTTACTGGACAGCGAATAGGGCTCAACTCACCTGGTTCAGTCTTCCAGTGCCTACTGTTTAGAGAGCCTGCCTCCCTCTTCACTCAGCTGCCAGAGATGGTGTAAGAAGCAAGTTGTGGCTGGAAAAACAGACACGTCCGCCATCATTTGATAGTGTGGGATTCATGTGATGATTTATGCGTGCATCCATCCATTAAAGGCACAGAGACATGTGCAAAGAACAGTAGGATTAATTCTGTCTTGGTGATCACGAGAAGCAGAGGTGCTGACAACCCTGCAGGACACGGGAGACTGGAAATAGCAGTGTCCTTCAAACAGGAAACTTGTTGCATAGCAGAGGTCGCATTAAGGTGGCTCCTGAATGCTCTCTGTATGAGGTAGATTCCATCACCCCATTATACAGAGAAGGCAGTTGAGGCTCAGTATGCCTGAGCGACTTGTCAAGGCACAGCAGGGCCAGGATTCAACTCCAGGCTGGGTAATGCAACGTTTGAGCTGCTTTCTCGATGCCTCACTTCCGTTCGGATATCTTTGGCTATTGAAACTCCTGTCTTCTTGTCATCTTCTAATCCTCAGTCGAGGCCAAGTGTCATGGTGCTGGGAGCAGAAGCAGAGACACTCTCCTGCACCCCACCCCCACTTCACAGATCTAAGGAGGCAGCCTGGGGAGAGAGCCGGGCTCCTGCCTCTTGGGCCTGGCTCTCCACACTGTCCCACTCCTCTGATTGTGGGGATGGATGTCAGACTTCAAAGGCTGCAGCACACTGTCTCTCCAATCTCCAGCCCATGAGAAAGCGCATAAGCCCAGAACAAAGGCCTTTCGAGACCCACGTCACCTGCTCGGCACTTAGCACGGGGCTTAATTAAAGGAAACAGAGCTTCTTAGAGTGAGGGCGAGGAGTGAAGGAGAAAGTCGATCACACTAAAGACACTGCCATTAATAAAGCCAGACTCGCCACTAATATCCCACTTGAATTCAAAACAGGACAAATAATTGGAAATCTGAGCAGGGTGAGTGGTAGGGCCAGTGGTATGGATGACAGAGGTCTGGCAGCTGTGGGAGACCTTCTGTATGGGGACAAAGTTTCTGGAGGGAGTAATTCTGTCTTGAGCCCCAGTGTCCTCTTGGCCAACAGCCATAGGCTGACACCTGGGTCACAGCAGTATCTCACACTGAATAGCACTTGAAATGTGCCAAGCACTGTTCTCATTTCTTTACAAATGTTAATTAATTTAATCCTTAGAAACATTCCTTTGTATGTATCTATATATCTACCTGCCTTCCTGTCTATCTTTCTATCTTGTTAGTTGATGTGCTTAGTCACTCAGTTGTAGCTGACTTTGCAACCCCATGGACTATAGCCCGCCAGGCTCCTCTGTCCATTGGGATTCTCCAGGCCAGAATACTGGAGTGGGTTACCATGCTCTTCTCCAGGGGATCTTCCCAACCCAGGGTTCGAGCCCAGGTCTCACACATGGCAGGCGGATTCTCTCTTAGATATTGTTATTGTCTCTATTTTACAGATGAGGAGACTGAAGCACAGGGGTTAAGCAAGTTGACCAGGCTGAGCTGGGAGTTTGAACTTGTGTGCCATGACCTCACCTAGAAGTCATAGCCATGTGAGCTGGCCTCTCCTTCCTGGCTTGCTGGATAACTGCCGCTCATTCAGCCAGCAGACATTTGTCAGGTATACTCCTTGCTTGGTGATAATAGTAATAACCACTGTGTGTGGCTCTTGCCTGGAAAATCCCATGGACGGAGGAGCCTGGAAGGCTGCAGTCCATGGGATCACTGATTGCGACTTCACTTTCATGCATTGGAGAAGGAAATGGCAACCCACCCCAGTGTTCTTGCCTAGAGAATCCCAGGGATGGGGGAGCCTGGTGGGCTGCCGTCTATGGCATCACACAGAGTCAGACACGACTGAAGCGACTTAGCAGCAGCATGGCTCCTTTATGCCAGGTATTAAGCACTTACAGTTATCCGAGTCTATGCCCCAACCAGTAACACTGAAGAAACTAAAGTTGAACGGTTTTATGAAGACCTACAAGACCTTTTAGAACTAACACCCAAAAAAGATGTCCTTTTCATTATCGGGAACTGGAATGCAAAAGCAGGAAGTCAAGAAACACCTGGAGTAACAGGCAAATTTGGCCTTGGAATGCAGAATGAAGCAGGGCAAAGACTAATAGAGTTTTGCCAAGAAAATGCACTGGTCATAGCAAACACCCTCTTCCAACAACATAAGAGAAGACTCTACACACATGGACATCACCAGATGGTCAACACTGAAATCAGACTGATTATATTCTCTGCAGCCAAAGATGGAGAAGCTCTATACAGTCAGCAAAAACAAGACCAGGAGCTGACTGTGGCTCAGATCATGAACTCCTTATT